>JASDQU010240736.1:110272-125585 GCA_032191745.1 Picea mariana
TTGATAAAAAAAATTATACATCTGGCCACCTCCCCCATGGTGTCAAAGACAATAAATTCCAACAAATTCAATAGGGTGAAATCCCATAAGGGCTCAAAAGTAGGATTCAATATGGAAGCAATATCTTTGAACTCTAGCAGAATTTGGTCCATGTACACCTCAGTCTTCATGTCAGAAAATAGGTCAATGTCTGATAAGTCACTATCAACCAGTTTGGTGTGAGCCACTTTACCATGCAGTTCTTCAATGATCTCTACTTGCAAGTCAAAAAATTCAGTGGGCATGGCTTCCTTGGATCTCGAGGACATGGCTTCCTTGAATATTAGGGACATGGCTTCTTTGGATCTCAGTGCTACAAATTTGCTTCCTAAGGATTTTCCCATGATGGAAAATTGTCTCTAGTACACAAACATGATCGAAGGTATAACTCTAGAACAATGGTGAACACTAGTATACCCTTTTTCAATTTTTTTAGGCTCCATCCTAATTGATATCTATTCATAAGAAAACAAAGAAAACTATTAACAGAAGGAGAAGGGGATTTAAGGATGTGGATAACACTTACATCTAGAACTGATCATAGAATAAGGCCAAGTGTGTCACAAATAGTTCACTAACCACTCATAGCTACATCCATGTACATTAAATAGACTCGACCATTGACTGGACATGACTGAACAACTCGAAAAATGTCCCACTAACCTACTTTATGAAAATTGACTAAAATTCCCATTGAAATGGAAGATAGCTAGACTATGCGACAACAACATATAGATAAATGAATCTCCCCCTCTGACCCAATAATATGCGACTAACTTCTCCTTAACCACAAAGGGTTACTCAATAGTGCAATAATGACTCAGAAACATAAAATACTTGGTGGATATTGGGTTCAACACTTTCCGTGAGTTTCACGACATGGGTTAGCTCCCTCTCGTGGATCCTAACTCCTACGTTTGTGGTGGAGACTAACGCCTATGGGTTTTGGTCTAACAGAAATCATAGTCCAACAAATGGTATCATAGCAATAAGTCTTGAGTTCGAAACTTGCCTGACACGTGTTGGGGGGGAGATTATTGGACATTGGGTTCAACACTTCCCACGAGTTTCGTGACATGGGTTAACCTACTCTCGTGGATCCTAACTTCGACGATTGTAGTGGAGACTAATAACAATGGGTTGTGGTCTAACCACAATCGTAGTCCAACAATACTTGGGTTCCTCGACAACATAGGCCAATTAAGACTAAAATTAACTATCCATGCATATGAAAACTTGAACAAATTACTAAAAACCAAATGCTAATTAAAAAACTAGATGTAACACTAAAACCATAACCAAAAAAATCCTACCCTACCTCACTCCCTCTAATAGGAGTGCATCAAATTGTCTTCAAGTACTAGAAACATAGGGATTTAGGTGAGTGTCATTCACCCATCCTTGTTTAAGAATTCCATCAAGCTGCGATAGTCATATTGCACATGAATCTCTAATTTTTGCAACTATAAATGGTCCCATCCAATGCATATAAAGCTTCCTATGGTTCCTTAGATATTTACTAGCATAGAGAAGAGCTAAATCCCTTTTCACCAAGGATTTATTCTTAATATGGTGGTCATGACATGGTTTCTATCTTTCTTTCTCCACGGTCTGATGGAAATCAACCATGAACCTAGATTCTTCCAATTCCATCAAGTCAAACAGTCATTCCACAACTGATTCTTCATCAATCATATGAGTATCATGTGAAATATATATACTAGGCATGAAAAAATCTCTAGGAATAACAGTTTCTTGACCATACACTAGTGGAAAATGAGTTTTCATATGCAACCTTTTGGCAGTAGTCATGTATGCCCATAAAATAACAGTGACTCTCTTATCCCAATCATCCCTATCTGCGAAACAAACTTTAGTCAAGACCTTCCCCATAATTTTATTAAATTTCTCCAATATTCCATTAGTTTGAGGGTGACAAGGACTACTTTTATAGTGTTGAATAAAAAATTCCTTAGTTAAGGTAGCAATAGTAGTGCTAAAAAAATGCTTACCTTGATCACTGGTTAGACTTCTCAAACATCCAAATCTAGTAATGTTAGGAAACAAACACCCAAATCTAGTAATGTTAGGAAACAAACACCCAAATAGTCTAAAAATAAAAAGAGAAGTAACTACATGCCTTGAGAATTAGATAGAAGAATGAATGATAATCCTCTATGAGGGGGGAACCTTCTTTTACAATATAACAAATGTACACGATGGGAGGCTTTCTAAAACTAGGTCTCTGTTATGACCCAAGGGGGGCATATATATGGCTAAATGTATATGATATGACCCCAAGGGGGGGCATATATGGGCCTAAATGTACATGTAATGTGTAAATACATATGTAATAGGGTTGGTCTAGTGATAAAGGTGCCTCATGTGCAAGTGTGAATAGCTATATATAAGAGATCATGTATTCATTATTAGGGGAATGAGGAGGTATGAAAGGTAATCAGTTATTGGAGGGGGTTACCCTATTACATATGTATTTACACATTACATGTACATTTAGGCCCATATATGCCCCCCCTTGGGGTCATATCATATACATTTATCCATATATGTGCCCCCCTTGGGTCATAACAGTCTCCTTGGTAGATATAGGAGACAAATGGTACACTTACAATTAAAGGGTCTAGTCGACTAATAAGGACAACACTAATATGACGATAGAAATGTAAGAACTCAATATCTAGGCTTAGCAAGGGTCTAGCCAACTAATAAGGACAACACTAATATAATAATAGAAATTTAATAACTCAATATCTATGGCTTAACATGCCCCTCCCCTACAAACAAGTGTTACTCTCAAAACTTTAGATGTGGATGTTTCTCATGAAGAACTCATTTTCTCATGTCATTCTACTAGTAGGTTCTTCCACTTGACGAGGTACTTAGTAATTGCTCGATTTCACAGTTTCTTGAACCTTGTTTCAAGGATTTTCTTATGGTTCTGGTATGATTTTTCCTTCTCCATTAATCTTTGGTAAAAAAGTTTGAATTGAGATCTTGTCACTGATTAAATTCTTTAAGAAAGAAACATGGAAGACTAGATGTACTTGTGAAGATGAAGGCAACTTCAATTTGTAATCCATACTTCCAATCCTCTGCAACACCTTATAGGGACCATACTACTTAGGTGCTAATTAGTTTTCCTTCTTTTTTTGCTTGAGGGACATATGTTTATATGGTTGTAGCCTTAGAAATACCCAATCACCCACTTCAAATTCCCTTTCACTGTGATGTTGATTTCTTATTGGTTCATCCTATTTTGTGATATAGCCGAGTTGTCCTTCAATAGTTTGGGAACCTCTTGTTGGTGCTCTATGTTGTCCTCCACTAATTGGACCTTCACTTTCCCTCTCAAGAGTTATGTGATGGATGGAGGATGATAACCGTAAACTGGGACATTTTCGATGAAGTATGGAAGGACATGTTGTACCACCATTCCGCCAAGGGTAACTACTTGACCATTGTGTTTGTTTGTTAGATGCAAAGCAACGAAGATACCCTTCTAAACATATATTCACAATCTCATTTTTCCCATCAAATTGAGGATGGTAAGAGGAGTTGTGAGCCAATTGAGTACCCAAACAAGAAAATAATCTAGTCCAAAAAAATTACTAGAAAAAATTGGATATCTATCACTTACAATAAACTTGGGGATTCCATGTAGCTTCTGAAATTTTCCCTAGATGTTGTGGCTATTGTACATGATTTAAAAGGATGAGAAAGAAATAAAGAAAAAATGAGCATACTTTGTGAGTCAATCTGCCACTACCACGACGACATTCTTTCCTTCAGACTTGGGTAGACATGTAATAAAATCCATTGAAACCTCTTCCCAAAATTGACTTAGTATTACTAATGGTTGTATGAGACTCGAGATCTTGATTGTCTCTCCCTTATTTTGTTGGCAGACCACACATTCAACCATAAAATTTTGAACATCGGTTTTAATACCTTCCCAGAAAAAATACTTCTTGATCCCATGGTAAGTTTTTAAGTACCTTGAATGTCCTCCTATACAATAAGTGTGCAATTCCAAAAGGAACTTTTGTTTGAGTTGGGAATTACTACATAAATAAAGGAAATCTCAACACCACGATAAATAATTATTCAACACAAACTCATCTAGTGCACTTGGGTCCTCTTATATTTGTTGAATGATCTTGCATACATTATGATCTTTCTTCCATTATATCATTGCTTTTTCCATCCAATAAAATTGCATAATGGAAATAACACACAATAATCCCTCTATGTCTTCTTCTTTCCTTGAAAATGCATCTGCCACCACATTTTTTTTTCCTTTTCTGTAGATAATTTCAAATTCATAACCTAGAATCTTTGTAACCCATTTTTGTTTCTCTTCTGAATATAATTGTCGTTCCAAGAAGTACTTCAAAATATAATGATATTTTTTAATCTTAAAGTGTCTTCCTATTATGTAAGGGAACCATTTATTAACTACATGTAATATGGCCAACATTTCCTTTTCATAAATGGGCTTGAGTAAGTTCTTTCCTTTAAGTTGATTACTCTCAAAGACAAGGGGCCTTCCCTCTTGCATTAAAACTACACCAGTGTCATGCCCTGAGGCATCACACTCCACAATAAAGGTTTTTTTGAAGTTAATCATGGCCAGGATAAAAGTTGTAGACATAACCTAGATAATTATTTCTCCAAGAAGTACTTCAAACTGTCATGACATTTTCTTACCTTGAAGTGTCTTCCTATTAGGTAAGGGATCCATTTATTAACTACATGTAATATGACCAACATTTCATTTTCATAAATGGGTTTGAGTAAGTTATTTCCTTTAAGTTGATTACTCTCAAAGGAAAGGGGCCTTCCTTCTTTCATTAAAACTACACCAATGTCATGCCCTGAGGCATCATACTCCATAATAAATGTTTTTGTGAAGTCAAGCATGGCCAAGACAACATTTGTAGACATAACCTCCTTAATTTTTTCAAAATATTATGTTTCTTCTTGAGTCCAAGAAAGGGCCTCCGTTTAATAATGTTGTTAGAGGTGTTGATATTTGACCATAATTCTTGAAAAACTTGTGGTAATATCCTGTCAATCCTAAGAATCCTCTAAGGTTCTTCAAGGTTTTGGAAATTGGCCATTCCATCATAGCTTTAGTTTTGTTAGGGTAGACTATGACACCTTCATGAGATACAATATGACCCAAATATTCCATTTCTTGGAGCCCAAAGTCACAATTGGAAGGATTTGCATATAGTTGTTTCTCTTCCAGTGGTTTTAAGACTATGTCAATATGTTGTACATGCTCTTCCAAATATTTGTTGTAGAGTAGTATATTATCAAAAACTACTAGCACAATTTTTCTAAAGAAGGGTTTGAAAATATAATTCATCAAGCTTTAAAATGTTGAAGGTGCATTTGTAAAGCCAAATGGCATCACCAAAAACTCATTATGACCTTCATGTGTTATAAAGGATGTGTTGGGGATGCAGTCTTGCCTCATTATGATTTGATGATATCTAGAACATAGATCCAACTTGGTAAAGAAAATCGCTCCTTCCAATTCATCTAATAATTCATYAATGATAGGAATGGGAAACTTATCTTTAATGGTCATTTTGTTGAGCTCTCCATAATCTTGACACATAGGCCATGCACCTTCCTTTTTTTGAACCATTACCACTATTGAAGAGGAAGCACTTTCGCTAGGTTGAACGATGCGAACCTCTAACTTTTCTTGAACCATACACTTAATATCACTCTTTTTTGCATATGGGTACTTGTAAGGCCTAATGTTAGGTGGTACACTACCGGTTGCAAATATATAGCATAGTCATGATCTTTAGTAAGTGGAAGACCCTTACGTATCTTTATGAATACCTTGGAATGATTGTCGATAACTTTTTAGAGATCCACGGTAGTAGAAGGTATATATGTTTGAACATCTAGTGAGCACAATTATGCAAATATTACACCATGGTGTCTTTTTTTAGTAATTTTGTGATGTCATTAGAGCTTAATATCACTTTATATGGTCTCCCTCAGATACCTTTGAGTTCAATTTTCTTACCTTCTGAAGAAAATCTTATGAAAAGTTCCTAAAAATTAAGAACCATTGTTCCTAATGATTGTAGCCATTGGACCACTAATACAATCTCGGTACCACCCATTTGGATTTCAATCATGGGACTATCCAAGTAATACTCCCCGATAGGGAGATTAATACTATGGCACGCCCCTAAACAATTTATGGTCCCTCTATCTGTAATCATTACTTGAAACTTTGGTGCTAGATATATAAAGCAATTGATAAGTTTCATTAATTTGCAATTAATGAAGTTATGGGTACTACCATAATCAATCAACATTGTTGACTTTTTATTTTGGATATATCCTTCTATATTAAGGGATTTTGGAGTACTGATTCTAGCCAATGCATGAAAATATATCATTAGAGTAGACTCTTCTAGTTCTAGATCTTGCGATGGTTCCAATTTTTTGTCTGCTTCCTCTTTGCAATTTATGTGGAATAATTTTCTCTCACCACATTTATTCCCCTTAATATAATTATTGTCGCAACTGAAATGTAGTCCCTCTGCTCTTTTTTCATCCATTTTATGAGGTCTCAAACTTTTAGGTTGAGTGAGGTTAGGAGAGGGAACATGGTGCTCTCTATAGTTGTTAGTGGGAACCCTTCTAGTGGCCATATTTTTACTTTCAAATTTCATCGCCACACTAATAACATGCTCTAGGGATTTTGGTTTGAAGAGACACACCTCATGTTGAATGCTCTCATTTAAAGTGCCCATAAACATATCTTGATGCAAGAATATCCAAATCAACACGGGAATGACATGGTGAAGGTGGTTGCGAAACATGACAGTGTTGCTATGGAAATGATTGGTTGCTGAGGATATGAACAACAACAAAGTGTGACAGGCTACAGGAAGTGAAAACATTGTTGCAACTCATAATAAGGATACATATTGTGGAAGTGGATTAGATGGGAGCGCTACTACAAGATGCATGCAGAAACACATTTCTTGGGATTTACGTGTTTCTACAAAGGACAAGTGCATGGGAGGAGACATGGATATTGGCCATGTATTTCATGAAGGAAAATTGGTAGAAGGTGAACCATTACAGAAGGAGAGGATGTGTTGAAGAGGAGCACATTGTTGTGTGGAAGCTAGAATTTCATGTTGTAGAAGAAGAATCACTGAGAAGAGAATGAATCTGAAGAAAAAGATGAAAGGGAATGAAGAATCTATTGGGAAGTTGAAGACGAACAGTTCCCAAAGGTAAATAAACATAGTGTCAAGTAGCTGGAGAAAGGGCTTGCAAGGAAGAAGAATGACCTCGTGAGGAAGAGATAGAGAATTGGTTGAGGTTTCCATGGCCTCTGACCTAGAAACCCAATGAGATTGTAACCTCATAGTGCAGCCATGGAGCCTGTGTAATTTATTCTGTATGAAAATGAATATAGGAATTAGGGTTTGCAGATTTAAATCTTGTGCATACAGATGAATCCTATATGATGTGTTATTGACATAAATGGATGAAATTTTAATTCTATTACTAAATGATTAAATACTAGTAGAGAATAGTTCCATTGTGCTACTATTGTGCAGGTAGGCATGGTTTTGTAGAAGGTCATTTGTGGATTTGTGATAACTTGCAAATGGGCATGGATTCTTTGAAAAATCCATGTATGGATTGATGATTCTCCGCATATAAGGGAGGATCCCTGGGTTTTTGAACTAACCCTTGATCATGAGATTGAGAAGTACATTGTTGTTCTGAGAGTTCAATGTAAGATTCTTATGAGAATGAGTGTTGTTGTTTGAATAAGAATATGAGCATAGAGAGTTTTGTCTGAGCACAAAAGTGTGTCTACATCCCATAGATTTGAGAGGTCTGCATATGGGGATGTTTCCTTGGTTTATAAGATAACCATTGATTTCAATATTGGGTAGCACAAATCAAAGGGTGATGTTATGATGAAGGCAACATGGAGAGGTTGTGAATATAACTATTGTAGAATGCATTGTATTGGTTGTGACTCTTGAGTTGCAACAAAAGAAACCCGCGATTTGAACAAAAGGAAACTCTCGAGTTGTAGCAAAAGGAAACCCACGATTTGAAACAAAATAAACATGTGAGTTGTAACAAATAGAAATTCTCAAGTTGCAGCAAAAGGAAACTCGTGAGGTGTAGCAAAAGAAACCTACAGTCATAACAAAAGGAATGGCTGAAACTCTCGAGTTGCAGCAAGAGAATGTGTTGTAGAATGGTTAATACATACTGGTGTTCTATAGTGTTTATTTGCTTGTACTATAAAGGAGAAGGCATGGTTGTGGGTTAAAAGAGATGACATTGGTAGATGTGCAACCCTATGGGTTGTATCATTTCTCTGTGTGTAGAAATTTGTATGATGATACTACGAACAAGAAGAAGGTTGAGAGGAACTGTCTTCCCAATATTGTGTGGGAGAGAGCGAGTTTCCACTACATATTTACTCTGACAAGTAGGGGGTGGATTCTCATTGCATCAAATGGTATCAGAGCAAGGTTCAAATCTAGGATGAAAGAATTGTAAGGGTGTGAGAGTTGGTTATGCACCTAAGGATTAGCTAAACTCCTAAGGATTGGCTTCTCAGTAGTGTTCCTATGTAACCATGGTAGCAAGAAGACCTCGAAGAATTTTGTTTAAGCCTGTGTTGTTGAAAGAAGAGTGATGGGAGGAAGCCTATGAAGGATAGTCTGGATGAGGGCTATGAAACAACTCTCAAGGATTTCTCTGTAAAGATGAGTAGGTTTAGGAGGTGAAGGAACCAAGAGTGAGAATAATTGGAGATGATGGAGCCATAGCAGATTCAGAACCAGAATTGCATAGGCAAATAAGATTGCACAAGATAAAGGACCATATGTCAGAGTGTAGTTGTTAGTTGAGAATAGAAATCTCCATGAAGCAAATTCCATAAGGTCGCTGCTAAGAAGGAATATAGTCTATTATTTAAATGGATGCTAGAGATAAATAATAATTGTGGTGGTGATTATCTAGAATATTATCTTGAGATGAAAGAGGCAACATGGGTCATGAGAGGATTCATTAGATGGCAATTATCGTAGTGGATATCCATGATTGTTATCTTGAGATGAAAGCATAGTCACTGGAAATGATCCTGTAATGTGCGGGCTTTGACAACAAGAGTAGGTTGTGAGAGAATATGCAGTCAGAAGGTTTCCTAGATTGGAGAAATGGCTCATATTTTCTAAGGAACATGTTGGTAGTAGTGATTGCATTGTTGTGGGATGGTGGCTATAGATTTTAGAGCTGACCTAAATCCAAAATAAATGAGAATGAACATAGACACGAAAAATTATAGCAGTGGAAAATAGAGGCACATGTGGTGTGTGTCAGATGTAGCGAAGAAAAGGAGGGAGTGCAGATGGAATTCTTGTTTTTCCTTAATATGTTATTTACTTGTTTGCATGAAGAAAAAAAATTGTGGTTGTAGATGGAAGTGAATGTACTAGGTTGAGAAGAATATGCAATAGAATGATGATGTGCAAGAGTAGGAATTTGCAAAGATTACAAAAATTGTAGAATCACAGAGGTTGTGAATGATGAATATGTCTGAAGAGAATGCCTGAGTAGAAGATGACGTTGTGAATATAAGAGACCTGGCAGGAAGCATGAATGAAGTCGTTGAGTTGAAGATGGATGAAATTACAGTTTGAAAGATGGGGAAGTTGATGAAGATATTGTTGACAGAGAAAGAGAGAATATTTTAAATTTCACGAGGAAGAATACATGCTGCAAAGAAATGTTATAAGGGTTGAAGCTTGTTGAGGACTGAGCGTGGAGGTGTTGCATGAAGTAGAAGGCTCTTGAAGGTATGTCTCTGATAATTTTCCAAGAATGTGAATACACTAACCGAATTGTTGACCAAGGAAGTTTGTGTGTGGTTGTGGATTGAGTCAAGGGAGGTGTAGCATGGGATCAGATGACTCCATGTTGTGTGGATTCAAGCATGAGTGGTTGGTTGCAATGAATGTAATTAGTACACTGCATGAAAAAGGGTAGTGGAATGTCCTGGATGAGACATGACCTAGATCGAGTTGTGCAGGTGATGCATGACTGAGGATCACTTGACTAGTGCTTGTGGTGATGAAGAAAGAGAGACAAAGATGTATCGATATCAGAAGGTGAGTTGCATCCAGAATGAGATGGAAATTTCAAATCTCCATGATGAGAGTATTGTTGTGTTGTTGCAGATGGATGTGAATTGATGGACAACAAAGAGTTGAAATAAAGAATGTGAAACTAAAGAATATGTCTTACAGATTTGAATGTATAGAAACAAGGACTGTAGAGTTGGGAGTGCAATAATGATGAAAATTGCATTTGGTAGCTATAGATGTGAATGTTTTCCCTTTTAATCATGAGGTTATTCTTTCATAAAAACCTAGGGAGTTTGATGTAGGAGCATTGAAGATGTCCCGGGGATGACATGGTGAAGGTGGTTGCAGAAGGTGATAGTTCTTTTATGGCACCGATTGGTTGTTGAGGATATGAATAGCGATAGAATGTGACAGGTTGCAGGAAGTGACAACATTGTTGTAGATTATGGCAGTGGAGTAGATGGGAGTGTTGCTACATGATGGATGCATGGAAAGTTTTATTGGGATTGACGTGTTGCTACATAGGATAAGTGCGTGGGTGGAGATGTGGATATTAGCCATGTGTTTCATGAAGGCAACTTGGTATAATGTGAATCGTTACAGTAGGAGAGGACGTATTGTTGTGTGGAAGCTGAAAGGTCACGTTGTAGGAGAAGAGGAACTAAGAATAGGATGAATCTAAAGCGGAATATGAAAGGGAATGAAGAGCCCATTGGGAAGTTGGAGTAAAGTTTCTGAAGGTAAATAAACACAGCGTCAAGTAGCTGGAAAAAAGGGGTTGCAAGGAAGAAGAAGGATCGCATGATGAAGAGATATAAATGGTTAAGGTTTCCATGGCCTTTGGCCTGGAAACCCAATGAGATTGTAATCTCATAGTGTGGCCATGTAGCACCTGTAATTTATTTTGTATGAAAATGAATAAAAAAAATAGGGTTTGTAGATTTAAACCTTGTGCGTACAAATGGATCTTGTATGATGTTATCCTATTGTGTTATTGGCATGAATGGATGAAATTTTAATTCTATTGTTGAATGATTAAATCCCAATAGAGAATAGTTTCTTTGTGATATTATTGTGTAGGTGGGCATGGGTCTGCATAAGGTCGTGTATGGATTTGTGATAACCTATAGGTGTGTGTTGAGTCTTTGGAAAATTCATGTATGGACTGTTGATTATCTACATATATAGGAGGATCCCTGGGTTTGTGAACTAACCCTTGATCACGAGATTGAGAAGTACATTGTTGTTCTAAGATTTCAATTTAATATGCTTGTGAGAATGAGCATTGTTGTTTGAATAAGAATCTAAGAATAGAGAGTTCTGTCTGAGCACATAAGTGTGTATGCATCCCATAGATCTGAGAGGTTTGCATATGGGGATGTTTCCCTGGTTTATAAGCTAACCATTGATTTCAGAATTGGGTGGCACAACTTGAAGGGTGATGTTGTGGCCAAGGAAACATGGAGAGGTTCTGAATATAACTACTATAGAAGGCATTGTATAGGCTGTAACTCTCGAGTTGCAACAAAAGAAAACCGTGAGTTGTAGCAAAAGTAAACTCTTGAGTTGCAACAAAAGGAAACCTGCGAATTATACCAAAAGAAACTTGTGATTTTCAACAAAAGGAAACGCTCTAGTTGCAGCAAATATAAACCCACAAGTTGCAGCAAAAGAAACCCGTGAGTTGCAGTAGAAGGAATGGTTGAAACTCTCGAGTTGCAACAAGAAAATGTTTTGTACACTGGCTAGTACAAACTGGTGTTATTAGTGTTTATTTTCTTGTACTACAGGGGATCAGGCATGTTTGTGGGATAGAAGAGAATGAATTGGTAGATGTGCAACCCTAGGAGTTGTAGTATTTCTCCGTGTGTAGAAATCTGTGTGATGATACTATGAAGAAGAAGTTTGAGAGTAGTTGTCTTCCCAATATTGTTCAGGAGAGAGAAATTTTTAGTTGCACATGTACTCTAATGGGTATGGGGTGGATTCTCACTGAACCAGATCTAAAAAATTATCCTCTTGAATGTTCTTTACCCTAATACTTAGTTTTTGGAATTGTTGAATATGATTTGTAATTGGACATCTTTTCTAAATATGTATCAATTGACCAAAGAAAATGTTGCTCTTAGTATCCCCACAATGTGCTATCAATTCATCCATAAAAATGGACAAAGAGATAATTGAATCTTTTTTTCATTCACAAATCCATTTGTACCAAATATATTGATCGAACTCTAAATACAAGGATACATGAGTTAGCTTTTGTAAAGTGGGTACTTGGTGTAGATCAAAGAATTGTTCCATCTATAATGTCCATGTTATGGGATCTTTACTATCAAATTTCCTCATATCAATCTTGGGAATTAAGTAGTTATTTGGTGTCAAGTTGAACCGTTGATGATGTGGATGTTGGAGTGATGAATAATCATGATTTTGGAACTCAATCCTTGTGTTCTCCACATTTGTTAAAATATTGTCCATATGTGACTGGGGTTCAACAGTTTTTGTATCCCTATTTTCATGATTTCCTTGCATCCCAATATCACCTTTAGGGAATCTCTCATATATGCTATGCAAGAGCATGGTTGCCATGAAATTTTGTGATTTTTCCATCTTTTGATCCATTTTTTTATCTATATTTTGTTTCATATTTTCCATATTTTGTTCCATTTTTCTTTATGTGTTTATCAAATCGACATTTTTCATCAACCTATCACTCAATTTTTTAAATTGATTTTCAAATTTGGATAGTGTGTTCTATATCTTTTCACTTTCTCCATGAGTCATGATTGAGCTCTTTGGAGGTTTAATTGGTGTAGAATTTTTTGCAATACCCTTGGTCATGTGGGAAAAAAATAATATTTATCTATAGTTCTTCTATTCTATTTAAAAAACTCTTTGAATCACCCAAAAGATATATTCCAATCAAATTTATGTCAATTATAAGTTACATACCTACAAAATATTGATCCGGAGACTATCTTGTTGACTAACCTTTCTCCTAATGTATCTATGAAATTGCAACCCTTTTGAGTCTAAAATTTTGGCATGTAGTATTCTTATATGTATTCTCTACAATGCCATAGGTTTGACTAAAATTTGATGTGCCAAGTAAAATTTATGGTAACTTTCCCAAAATTTGATGTGCCAAGTAAAATTTATTGTAACTTTCCCAAAACTTGTTGATTCTTATCCCTTTCCATAGAAATTGTACGAAATGCCACATGTCTAGTTCTTCTTATATGATTGTGAAATTTGGACTTGAAACACTATGGTTTGTTCTATTTACAATGAAACTAGTGGCATTGAAATTTGATATTTATAGAGTCATATATGATTTTTTTTATTTGGAACACTTGTTTGAGACTAGTCGTAGGACTACTCAAAAACCCTAACTTTCATAGTCTATAACTTGAAAGTTATAGAGAATCAAAATACAAAAAAAATACCATATGGTTTTTTATATGTCTCCTAAAGATCATAGAAAAATATTATTTGATATTTCCCCGAAAAAAATATATGATTGTTTAACCAATAACACCTATTTGAGATCAGTTTTAGGATTAATAAAAAAAATGTAAGTTACACAGACTATAACTCCGAAATTATAGTGAACCAAAACCTAAATTTTTTATCACAAGTACTTCACTATTTCTCCTCAGGCTCCCAAAATTTTTCTATCTTAAAATTCCCATAAAAATATTTATAGAAAAAAAGACAAGGTGACTTGTTTGAAGGAGCAAAACCCTAGGATGGTATGGTCTAAAATCAAATGTTAGGAAACAAACACCCAAATAGTCTGAAATAAAAAGAGAAGTAAGTCATTTTATAATATAGCACATGTACAAGATAAGATGCTTTTTAAACTATGTTTCTTTGGTAGATATACGAGACAATGGGTACAATTGCAATCAAAGGGTGTATCTAACCAATAAGGACAACAATAATATAAAAATATAAATGTAATAACTCAATATTTATGGCATAGCAAAGGTCTAGCTAACCAATAAGGACATCACTAATATAATGATAGAATTGTAATAACTCAATATCTAGAGCTTAATAGGTAACAATGTTTTTGAAGATAAATCTGGACGTAGTATCAATCGAATGATCCTTAAGAGGTTCAAATTATACTCATTTGTTCAAAGTAATCATTTGTGGTGATAATGTGTGTTGCTTTAGAATCACAAATTGGAGGGATAATGGGTCCTGCAAAATCAACATCTCATTTCTCAAATGGATACAATGATTTGACTTGACGTAAAGGGACCTTGTCCCTCTTAGAGGGTTTTCATACCCTGTAACATACATCACAACTTTTGGCATGTTATTGGCATCCTTTAATATAGTAGGCCACCATAATATGTCTATAACACTATGTGAGTTGTGGCTTTGCTTCCAACATGTCCTCTCACAACCCTCTCGTGACATTCCCACAAGATTTCCTTTCGTTCATGATCCATGAAACAATGCCTAAGGATACCATTGATTCCTAATTGGTTCATTTGTCCTACAATTATTTGATACCCAACTGCTCTAACCACTAGATGTTTTTTTTGGGTTGTTGAATAATCTTTTGGGTATTACCCGTTGCTAAAAATAGAGTAAGCTCTGCGAAACAATTGGGAATAGCTTCAAACTTAAAAAATTCCACATCAGAAAGTTGATCATCCAAAACACCAACTGACTTTCTTGATTCAAACCTAGATAGATGGCCAGGCATAAAATTATATCTTCCTAGTTCGACCACAACTTTAAAGTAAAACTCTTGGAATATAAGTAACTATCTGCAAATGCAACGTTCTAATATAATCACGTTAACCAAATAATTTAAAGAATAATGATAAATATAAAACTTGAAATGTCCTCCCAAAAGATAATGTTTGAACTTCTGTAGAGTGTATACCATGGCTAATCCTTCTTTCTTAGTAGCGGTATAGTTTCACTTAGCTTGTGAAATATATAGGATTATCAAGGTTCCCTTCTCCTAGTTTCATAAGGACTACACCAAATGTAATACTTGAAGCATCAAAATGCACATTAAATTCTACCTTTTTCTTAATATATACTAATATCAAAGCACT
>JASDQU010240736.1:134672-150807 GCA_032191745.1 Picea mariana
TGCAGATAAAGTGTCTATAGTATCTAGCGTGTCCTAAAGTAGACCACAACTACTTAACACTAGTAGGAGTAGTAAAATTTACAACGACAATGATCTTTGCAAGGTCCAATGACACTCCTCCTCTGCAAACTATATATCCTAACAATGTACCAAAAGGTACATAAAATATGTACTTCTTTAGGTTTATGGAGATCCACAATTGTCTGCACCAATAAAAAAATTACTCTCAACAACTAAATATGTTATTTTAAAAAGATATAGATAGTCTAACAATCCATATAAACCTCTAAGAACTTTTGAATAAAATATCTAAATGTTGCAACCACAATTCTAGAAAATACAATTGGTGCATTCTTATGTCCAAAAATCATGACATTGTAAGCAAAGGAATCCCACTTTGTAGTGAAGGTGGTCTTATTATTATCCTCTTCTACAATTATGACCTGATGATAACCCTAAAATCCATCGATAAAGGAAGAATCCTCCTTTCATGGAACCTGATCTAACACTTCATCACTAAATAGAGTAGGAAAGGGTCATGAACACAAACAAAGTTTAAACTTATGAAATTCATACAAACTTTGATCTCCTTAGTATCCTTCTTATTCTAGATCATAATGGGATCGATCCAATCTAATTCATCTATGAGAAAAATCAAACCTATAGCCAACATTCAGTCAATTTTCTTCTTGTTTTTCTCCTTAACCCAAGGGATGAGGCAATAGGGTCAATGCTTAATAGGATTTGCATCTATCCACAACTCTATCTTCATTTCTCCTAGTTTCTGTCTAATTTCCCTCATCTTAGTAAGGCTTTGTGAAAATATTATGAGTATTCATTCAGCAATGTCTCAATATCACACATAGTATGTTCATCTTAGTATCCCTTGATTGATTCTATATTAGGTCGCTCCTCACTACCAATATTGATTTTCCACAACTTTAGAGGTTTCTATTAGGATGCACTAGCACCATTTTCACACTTTTCCTTAACCTCTCTTGATCCTTAATATTATTTAAAGGACACATGCCTTAATTATTCAATATCATCTACATCTTCCCCACATTTTCCCACTTTTCCACAACATAGTGGAAAATCCAGTTGTGTCACAGGTGACTAAAAATCATATAGCTCTTGGTGAAAGGGGATAACAAAAGGGAATGGGTCTTCCACAACTTATCAATGAAGATGATCTCTTTAATTAGCTTTAGAGTTGTAGTAGCTTCATCTAATCTCCCTGTAGAGGAAAAATCCTAACAAAATTGAGTTTGAAGGTCAGTTTGATGGAAAAACTTATGGACCCAAAATGAAGCTTACAAGCCTTCACTTTCCCACTTCTATATGCACTATTCAACATGAACAAAAGGATATGTTCTACCCTCATATAAATACATAGTTAAAACAATTTTAGCCTTATTTAGAGAAATATCTTGGCATTTAAATTCAGGGGGGCATACCTATGATTCATGGCTTCTTTTGCTTCATCCCACGTAGAAAGATCCTCTTTATGGGTCTCCCACCATCTAGAAGTGGTGGCTATGTTAGGGTCCTACCTAAACCTCCCTACTTTAGGCTACATAGGAGTTACTTAATTGTTGCATGTGGCCATCTACTTTGAGTAAGGCCCATTGGATAGTAGTGGATAGTTATTCAATGTAAAAAGATTCACTTTATAAGGCCTAAAAGGTAGTTCATACCCATTAGTGACGAAACCCCAAGTAGTTGGGGTTTTTCTATGGAAAATGTATTTAAAGAGATAGGAGACTATAGAATGTTTGTCTTCTATTGTGTATTTGGAGCTCTCCTTAATGGAAAGTCACCCCACCTTAAGAGGCAAGTGAACATTTTATTATTCTTTGCATTAACAAGATAGAGGGGTATATTTATAGATTTTATCATATTGTCTCCTATTTCTCGTTAATTTGCAATTGTATTCTATGTATACCTGGTTGTGTTTCAATTTTCAAGGGTCGAGTAACACTATAGGTGGTATCATAGCTCTTTCCTAAGCCAGCACAAGTTTGTATTTTGATAGAATTTTTTTCAAGATAGAGATGGTTTCAATGTCCTTAAATAACATAGTGATCTATCATCAATAATGTAAAACTGTGGTTGGAGAAGAATACACATAGGGAATACAAGTGGAATCATGTTGTTGGAAACCCTTGTAACCCATATTCACACCCCTTCGAGTAGTATCTTATCAAACAACACATGTATACAAAATATCACTTCCATGTACCTTTGTGTATACAAAAATTCCCCTAGGTATACTTGAAACCAACCCTAGGTCAACCAGTCGGTCATATTTTTTCTATAATACATCAAGGAAAAAACTCAGGGAGATCACTCTCTAGTACCTAGGTAATCGATTCATACGACTAAGGGCACAATTGAACCTCCTTAGTTAGTTCCCTGAGATATTATTCCAAGTACTATTATTGGACATTGCAAGTATATAAGAGAGCTTTAGAACTTGATATCCTCTATCTCCAAGACCTTGCAAACCCTAACCTCTACAGTTAGCCAATTAAATTCCTACATATTTGCATCCAAAAAGAATTTGAAGATTCTATCACCACAATAATGATCATGCAGGAGTAATACTCCCATAGGAGCAGTACTAAATTTTTTTTTTGGGTCCCATTGGCACCATTATGGGAAACCTTTCTCAAAATATTCCTTGCATCGTGTTGATCGCAAGGGTATACCTCTTAAATAACCCTTTTCGATTGGATTTGACAATATTATGATTTGGGTTATATATGAAAAGACTTCTTTCAAGCTATTGGTCATGGTGAGACAATTGGAAAAAAACATTTCCAAAAAATCTTAGGTGGTCATGTGGTTCAAACTCACAACATAGCCAACTCTTAGAACCAACAACATGTCCTATCATCTCATGACCAACAATGGACCTAACCCACTTAGTTCTTACAATTGGAAGACAAGGTGGCTACCATTAAGTCTATGGTCAAAGTTATAAAGGAAAGAATGGGCCAACAAGGAAGCATATTGAAACCATTAGGTGAGTATTGGAATATCCATGTAGGAGATCTGGACATTGATCCAACCAAAGAGGAATTTACCACCCTTGAAGTACAAGATACACACATGTTTTAGCATAATCACCACCCACACTTTCAAGATCACAATTCTTGGCACCATTTTCCAAAGGTTGACATGAACAAATTTGATGCATCAAATCTGTTAGGGTGGGTTACCCAAATGGAACATTATTTCTCTCTCCATGGAATTATTGATGACCTACACAAACTAAATATGGGGATCTTATATTTGGATGTTGAATGTTGGCAGTGGTGGCAATGGTATAGGAAGGCTTATAAAGGATACATTTCCTATACCTAGTTTGTGAAAGTACTTTACACTTGTTTTGAGCTTGACACTCATCGTTTGGGATGCCTAAGAAAACTATGCCAAACAAACATAGTTATGGAATACATTACCTCCTTTGACCAATTGGAAATCCACACAGAGGACAAATTTGATTTATTTTTAAAACAATTTTTCATCTGTGGTCTCAAGGATGCAATTAAACCACACATCATGATGCAACACCCACAAACATGATTGGAAGCTTGTGATAGAGCTAAGGAAGCTGAGATAATGATTAATGGAAAAACCAAGAGACCTTTATTCACCACTCATTCTAACCCCCCTGGAAACTACTCATAGTTCATCCAACTCACATTTAGCGCACATCCACGAGTTATATCTGGAAGAGATGGTGGACTATCAATACCTTTGTATTTTCTGTAATTGTGACAAGTGATATTCAAAAGGACACAAATGTAAAGAACATAAATTATTTAAAATAGATGTACCTCCACACGATTACTTAGAGGAAATTCTTGTTGAAGATACTCTTGAACCAACTTTGGAAGACACCACCCCTCCCATGGAAGATGAATCCCCCTTGCAAGATCCTTCCGAGGAATTCCAAATTTTGCTCCATGCCCTATCAGTTTTCTCGACACTACAAACCTTGAAATTAATTGGCTACATAAAGAACGACAAAGTGACTCTGTTGATTGATAGTAGCATTGCCCAAAATTTTATCCAAAAGGAGAGTGGCACAAGACACCTATTGTTATGTATGTCCCATATCTAATTTTCAAATTTATGATTTCCAATAGTGGAACAATTAAATGCGGGGGAATATTTGAAATTGTGAAACTAAAATGGATGAGTATCATCTCCAAGCTCACATGTTTTTCATTGAAATGAGTAGTTGTGATATAGTTCCTTGGGAAAAATGGTTACGCACTTCCAGACTAGTCACCATGGATTTCAAACAATTGCACAAGAGCTTCACACAAGAAGGGAAGAAACATACCCTCAAGGGGATTACATCAAGTTCCATTAAAATTATAACCTCTCATCATATGGAGAATTTGTTGAAGAAATGCAACTAGGGTGTTATTGTGCAATTCAATGCCATATTGGTAGTAAACACCACACCACTAGAGATTCACCCTAATTTGAAGCTAGTTCTCTCTAAGCATCAACAGGTCTTTGAAATGCCACAAGGTTTAATACCTTCATGTGGGGAGAATGACCATGGTATTCCCCTCATTCCAGGAAGTCAACCACCGAATGTGTGCCCTTACAGCCACACTTTTTTGCACAAAAAAAAATGAAATTGAAAATATCATTAAGAAATTGTTGGATGCGGGAGTCATATGTCCTAGTCCTAGCTCTTGCTCATCAACAATGATCATGGTATTATAGAGGGAAGGTGCTTGGAACATGTGTCCTGGTTTCCGAGCTCTTAATAAGTTGGTTATCAAGGACAACTTTCCTATCCTACTTATTAATGACCTCTTGGATGAACTCCGTGGAGTCAAGTTTTTCACTAAAATTGAACTTCGTTTTGGCTACTACCAGTTCAAGATGAAAGAGGCAGACATATATAAGACTTCCTTTCATACACATGAAGGTCATTATGAGTTTTTAGTGATGCATTTTTTCATTTGCAATGCTCTGTCAACCTTATAGAGCCTAATGAGCAAGATCTTTTGACCATTCCTCCACAATTTTGTTCCAATAATCTTTGGTGATATTTTAATATATAGAAAAACATAGGAATACCACATTGAGCATGTTGATAGAGCCTTACAACTCCTATAGGACCACTATATATTTGTAAACTACTCCAAATGTGATATTGGGGATTCATAGGTTGAATACTTGGGTCACATTGTAAGCTAGGAGGGAGTACAATTTAATTCGAGGAAAGTTGCATCTATGTAAGATTGGCCATGTCCCAAAACCCTGAAGAGATTGCATGGCTTCTTAGGACTCACAAGGTACTATAGAAAGTTTGTGAAAAATTATGGAAAAATTGTTGCTCCCTTAACCTCTCTACTCAAAAGGAATGCCATTGTTTCGAATGAGGTCACGAAACATGCTTTTTGAACTTTAAAATATTCCATGTGCACAACTCAAATATTAGCTATGCTAGATTTTAATAATACTTTTTTCTTGGGATGTGATTCTTCGGAAAGAGGTCTTAGAGTCGTACTCATGCAATAAGGGTTCACTTTGGCATTCACTCGTAAGAAGTTATGTGAACTTAATTTGGGTAAATCCACATATGAGAAAGAGATTATGGCCATCCTGCATGCCATTGAGACCTGGCACCCATACCTCATTGGGTGATATTTCCAGATCAAGTTTCACCATCATAGTCTGAAGTACTTTCTTGAATAAATATTATCCTCACCATAGCAACATAAGTGGGAAAGCAAGCTACTAGGGTATGACTATGATATTATCTATAAGAAAGGTAAATAAAATGTGGTAGATGATGCCTTATCTCAAAAATTCGAGGAGGATGGATCCCTTTTCACATTATCTTTACCCATTCTAGGTTGGTTTGAGGAATACCATCGAGAATGGTTGGAAAATGACACTATTATGCAACGATAAAGAAGTTTCATGAAGATATCAACCCTCCTAAGGGGTATACATGGAAGCTAGAGACATTGCGATAGAAAGGACACATTGTTCTAGTAAAGAAGTCTTCCTTAAAATAAATAATCTTTGAGTAATTTCATTCATCACCCACAAAAGGTCACTTTGGATTTCATAAAATTTATGAATGAACTAAGCACTCATTCTTTTGGGAAGGGATGAAAACCAACATCCAGGATTTTGTGGCCACATGTGAAACCTACTAAAGAAACAAAGGAGAAATTGTAAAGACACCATGGGTATTGCAACCACTATCGATCCCAAACACACATATGAGCCAACATCACTATGGATTTTATAGTGGGACTTACAAGGGCGAGAAACAAGTTTATGATCATGGTGGTAGTAGATTGTCTATCCAAATATGCTTTTCTGCCCTACCACATCCATTTATCCCCTCCTTTTTTGCCCAAGTATTTCTTTATTGTATTTTAAAGTTACATGGCATGACAATTTCCATTTTCTTGGATTGGGACCCTACCTTCATTAAAAAAAATTAGTAGGAACTATTTAAATTATAGGGTATAAAAAAATGAGCACTACATATCACCCCCAAATAGATGGTCAACCTAAAGTGGTCAAAAAGTGCCTAGAAACCTATTTGAGATGCTTCACCTATGGAAAAATGCACTAATGGGCCTAATGGATTCCCATCGTGATATGGTGGTACAATAAATCTTACCATGGACCTACTAAAATGATCCCATATGAAGCAGTTTATGACCAAAAACCATTGTTTGTCACTTCATATTTAACCAATGTTTCCAAGGTTCAAGTAGTGGATCACACACTCCACGCTAGAGAATCCATTCTCATGACATACTAAAGGACAAATTTGTTATGGATCAAAATAGAATAAAGCAATAAGCAGACTAGCATCACTTGGAACACTATTTTGCAACAAGGGATTGTGTGTTTCTTGAACTTGAACCGTATAAAAAAACATCACTCAAAGAAAAAACACCTCAGAAATTAGAACACGTGTTCTATGGACCCTATGAGATCACCCAACACAATGGATAAGTGGCCTAAAAACTGGTTCTTCCATCCCGCTCCAAGATTCATCTAGTATTTCATGTGTCTTTTCTAAAAAAATTCAAGGGATAGAAGTGCAAGGTGAAAACCATATTACCAAAACTTGATAAAGAAGGCTCCATTTGGCTTTAATCGACAATAGTACTAGATAAAAGAGAATGTCAATTGCACCAATGCATGATTAGTGAAGTATTGATCCAACCGAAATACATGCCACCTGGAGATGCCACATGGGGACCACCAACGATCTTGCAATAATTTCCTCGTCTTCAAAAGGATTGAGGACAAAGCTATTTTTAAAGAGGGAGGGCATGTTAGGGTCCCACATTAACCTCCGTACTTTAAGCTACATAGGAGTTACTTAATTTTTGTATGTGGCCATCCTCTTTGAATACGACCTATTAGATAGTAGTGGATAGTTATTCAATGTAAAATGGTCCACTATATAAGGTCCACTAGGTAGTTGGAACCCATTAGTGATGGGACCACAAATAGTTAGGAGTTTTTGTTATGGAAAAGTTATTTAAAGAGATAGGAGACTATGGAATGTTCGTGTTGTGTTTTGTATTCGGAGCTCTCCTCAGTGGAAGTTTGCCCCACCTTAAGAGGCAAGTGAACATTGTATTATTTTTCACATTATCAATATACAAGGGTATCTTTACATATTTTATCTTATTGTCTCTTGTTTCTTATTAATTTGCAATTATATTCTTTGTATACTTGGTCATGTTTAAATTTCCAAGGGTTAAGGAACACTACAAACCCTCAAATCCATATCTAGAGTAGGGTTTCTCTGATTTTCCACAATTGTGTTCTTCATATTTCTTATAAAGTCCTCCAAATTAGAGATTCCATCATATACAGAGAGATTTCACAACTTTACTTTGATCTAGCAAACATATTTGATTACAACAGATCTTCAGGAGGATATCTCATATCTCTTGTTTGACCATTCATGTAAATATTCTTCTAAATCTCTATCAAAAGAATGTATACTACTCCAATTCACTAAGCCATCTACCATAGGATTAATATAGTTTATTCTTCATATTTCTTAGAAAGTCCTAGATCTAACATTACCTAGTTTGGGCACCTAGTCTAAATTATTTCCTAGTTCTCCTCCTTTTTCTTCTAACTATGTGAGAGTGCCTTTTTGGGATATTAGCATCAATGTTATATTCTCCCTCTTCCCCAACTTCGGTAAACCTCTTCAAGGTGTTGCACAACTTCCTATTTAAATATTCATCATTCAAAATATCATAAAACAACTAAAACTAGATATTAATAACCTTATTATATTAACCTTGAGAACTTTCTTCTAGTTGTGTTCCATGACCTGAATGAATGTATACTAATCCAAAACCTTGTTCCTTATGTCTTTCTACAATTTCTAGAATTATTGGTATAAATATATTGAGAAACATTTACATCATGTCTTTTAAAATTTATTCTTATTGCACATGATCAAACTTAGGTGTACTAGGGCCTTCTTTTTGAATTTGTGTATGTCCCAACTAATACATATCAACACCAGTTTGAGCTCCACCTCTAGTGGCATTATTAATATTTTGGCTAACTTCACTCATTCTAGGTCGGAGTTCCAAACTTATCAAATTCATTGCCCTTTGTCTTTTTCAGTCTTCCCATTTTGTAATCAAGTCGAGACACTCTTCAATAGAATGGGTATTAACCCTACAATATGAACACCAAGGGATCCTATGTAGAGGACAATCTCGAGCAATATTTTTTGGTGCATTGTAGTCGTAGCATCAAATTTCTACACCTATTCCACCCATCCTACCACCTTAGTATCCACCATCACCCTGTTTGTGACCTCCCCCTCCTTAAGCCTATGAGTTTTCATCTACTTTGAATGTAGTTCTATCTAATCTATCAACCAAAGCATATATAGCCCCACATGTATCTATACTATGGAATGAACTATTACAAAACTCATAGTAGAGGGTATTAGGCATTGATGGGTATTTCTATAGAATGGGACATTGTCATGGAGGATGTCCATACATCCTACAAATATCATAGATCTTCCTTGTTTATGATTTCTAAACATTTAGAAAAGAATGGTATGGTGCATGATTGTGAAAAGGGGAAACAATGCCAACTTGCACAACTCCACTCATAGGTCGTCCTTGAAATGGTGGTGTGGGGGGGTTGAGCACAACACCTCCCCACAACCTTGGACACTTTGAAGCTAGATGTCCTTTTACCTAGCATCTGATACACCATACATTTTCCCTACTAACCTTGGGTGATGTCAACTCTCGGACATTCTTTTTTAGTGCAACAATTTGGTTATGGAACTACTCATAGATAATCATGGATTCAATCCTCATAGCTTCCTCCAAAGTATCCCAAGGAGTCACAATATTTTATTGCATCAAGGGGATCCAGGTCAAAGTTAGAAACCCCTGAATGAATCATTCTTTATGATGGGTTTCATGAATAGGAAATGAGAGTCTACCCATGAGGTTGCAAAACCGATGAACATACTCATATGAAAACTCTCCATCCCTTTGCTTAGTATTTTTCAACTCTGCAATGCCCCGTTGCTCTGATTTGGGTAACTTAAATTCACAAATAAATTTCTTATTTACCTCGATTAAAGTAATTTATACCCCTATTGGTGAGTTAGCTACAAACTTCATATACCATTAAATAGCTCTCCCTCTTAGGGTATTTTGAAAGTCTAGCAATTTTGAAGCATTTGGAATTCCTTTAGACTTCCAGATGAAGTTTCAAAGAAACTATTGTTGTTTTGCATCATAGATGTAGATTTTAACCTTGTACAATATCTACTGCAAACAAATATTCAGTAAAAGAACAGAAAAGATACAATGGAAAATACAAACATTACACAAAGATTTTTCCCCTAGAAACCCAAATCGGGAAAACCAACATATTCTATATTCATTCATAGTGATACATTGTTTACAATACAATATACATATAGGAGCCAATGACATCCAAAACCCTAACCCAATGATCTGGATTAGTCCACAACCCTAATTCCTTAACTGGAAATAGAAAACCATTGGCAAAAACCATGTGCCGAAAAACCATCTAAATATGTGACATGTTTCCCGAGGCAGGTGCCACGTTTCCCAAGGAAGAATATAACACACACCTAACAATAGATTCCCTATCCTTGGAATTTTGGGTAGCTCATTAGGGACCCTCCTTATGTTCCCACTATTGGATTAGGGGTAAAACCTACTTAGATGAATCCATTATGAATAGATTGAGAAATAAAATTATGACGCAAGGATGAGCTTGACTAACCAACTCATTAATCAATACCAAATTGTCCTATGCTACTATTACCTTGATTACTTCCACCTACTAGAATTCCAATATTTCCACTACTATGACTTACATCGTGTACTATAGGAAAATACAAAACATAGTTTATACTAGAATATACCTTATGTGTCTCATGTTCTTGAGGAGTGATTAGATCTAGTCTAGGTATGGCAGCTTCTAGTAAACCTTCTTCAAGTTGGACGGGTTTCTCTTCTTGAAACAATTGGTGCACATCCATAATAATATCATCTAGTCAAATAACAACTTCAATTTCATTTGGATATTTGGTTTCAACATATTTCACAACATCTTCAGAGGTCATTTCTACATCATAAGTCTAGATGGTTACATCTACTTCCATTAAATCTATATCTTTTTCCTTTGACTCCATCAATACTCATTCACCCCAACTTCCTCTTAATGGGATTACTTCCATTACCATCCTTCTCTCCCTTAACCAGGAGTTGGCTAGCTCTCCTTTCCTTCTCAAGTTTTGTAACTCCTATTTACTTTCACTACTACCTTCATAACTGATCTCCTTCTATAGTGTCTCACTCTTCTTTCTCATTGCTTGCAACTAGCCAACCTCCTAAGATGTCTTTTATCCCTTGCACTATCCTATGAGTCACTACCTATATTACAACCTTCTTACATTATACAACTTAACACAACCACCACAACCCACACCCCCTAGTGTAGGGAAACTATAGATTTTAACCTTGTACAGTCAATTACTACAAATAAACTCTTAATAAAAGAAAAAAATATACAATGGCACACACACACATTACATAGAGATTTTACCCTGGAAACCCAAACCGAGAATACCAACAACTTGTTTAGAGACACACATCTAATTTTTTATTCATCCTCATCTTCATTGTTTACAATATAATACATACGATCCCGCAGCATCCAAAACCCCTAATCCATTGAACCAAATTAGTCTACAACCCTAATTCCTTAACCAAAATTAGAAAACCATCGGTGAAAACCGTGTGTCGAAACTCACTAAAAAGTAGACACAAAAAAATACCATTTTCAGGGGCTCTGCCCCCCCTCCTACAACCCCCCTATAACCCGCCTCCCCACATACCCAGCACAACACAACACGTGGGTTTGGTCATGCAAATAATATAACGCATACCCAACATTCTCCCACTTGTTGTTTTCTTTGCATACATGGGATCATGGGATTACATAGTCAACAATCCAAGGCAACAATTCCCATTGTTTCTTTACACCAAGAGAACTTCTCGGTGCTCACAGACTTTGTCAATGAATCTATAACATTCTTCAAAGTGTCCACCTTCATCAACAACACCTTCTTGTCTTCAACCATGTGTCTCACAAAGTGATACTTAACATCAATATGCTTTTTCTTTGAATGATAAGTTGGGTTCTTCACCGGGAAGATTGCACTCTAACTCTCACAATCTATCCTTATAGATTTTTATAGCAAACCAATACCTGAACACAATCTTTTTAACCAAATTTCTTCCTTGATTTCATGCATGGATACCATGTATTCAATTTTTGTAGTTGAGAGTGCCACTACAACTTGTTCTTTTCTCATCCAATTGATTACTCCTCCAAACATGATAAACACATACCCACTTGTATATCTTATGTGACCCAGATCTCCAACCTGGTATGCATCAACAAACACATGTATGTCCAACACTCTGTCTAATTCTGGTCTTCCTTGGTAGAACAATCCATAACTAGTACTACCACACAAATATCTGAAAAACCCTCTTTATTGTTGTCCAATGATCCTTCCCTGGTTAAGACATATACATGCTCAAAACTCCCACTGCATGTGCAATGTCTGGTCTAATATAGACCATTACATACATCAAACTACCAACGACACTAGCACATGGAACGTGGGACATGTCCTCTTCCTCTGCTTGTGTCTTAGTACACTGATCTGCAGATAATTTTACACCCACATGAATAGGAACCCTATCCAGTTTACATTCCTGCATATTAGACCTAAGCAATATTGTATTGACATATTTCCTCTTATTTAACCAAAGATTCTTATTTTCCCGATCCCTTTTAATTTCCATGCCCAAAATGAAATTTGCACCACCAATATCCTTCATGTCAAATTTAGAGGACAACGGGCTTTTCACATCTTGGATAATCTCCTTGTCGTTTCCTATCAACAACATATCATCCACATACAAGACCAAATAAATAAGATGATCACCAACTAATTTGAAATACAAACAATGATTGTCTTTGCTCCTTGTGATGACAAATCCCAACATATAAGTATCAAATTTTTTATACCACATCCTTAGTTATTTCTTTAACCCATCCAGGGACTCTTTCAACTTGAATACCAATTCTTTCTTTCCCTTCACTACAAAACCTTATGGCTGCTTCATGTAGATTTCTTCTTCCAGATCTTCATGTATGAATTTTGTCTTCACATCCAACTATTCTACTTCAAAATTAAAAGCAGTAGCAAGAGATAAAATAAATCTAAAATAAGTTAGCTTAGCAACAAGAGAAAAAATTTCACCAAAGTCAATTCCCTCTACTCGGGAATAATCTTTTTCTACTAACCGAGCTTTATATTTCTCCACTTTTCCTTCTGCATTCAACTTCTTCTTAAACACCTATTTTATTCGAATGGGATTTCTTCCATTCAACAACTCCACTAGATCCCAAGCCTCATTCTTTTCCAATGCTTCCATTTCTTCCACCGTGGGCCTTTTCCATATTTTTCCATCTTCTAAATCCACTGCCTCCCTAACAGTTCTAGGATCATCATCAGTAATAAACAAAGCAAAATTTGAATGGAAAAAAGGTGGAGTATAACTTTTTGGTTTCCCTCTTTCCCAAACCAATCTCCTCAATACTTGAGTATGGGGCTCTTCTTCTTTTGATTCTTGTTCTTCTATAGAATTTGATTCATTATCCTTCAATTCAAACTCTATTTTTTTGTTCTTCCTTGGTAGGACTTCATGTTTGACAACATCTTTGATTTATCTAAATACCACATCTCTACTATACACTACCTTCTTGGTTGTTGGAGATACTTCACACACACCTATGATTTCTTTTTCCTAAGGTTTTCCCTATGTTTATTAGTCATTATCCAATATCCTAAATTTTAGGGAGAATATTCCTCTAGGAGAACATTCTCTTCAGTTTCACTTCAGTTTGATCAGTTGAGTGAAGTCTAGATGTTACATTGGGATTATCACCATGCAACATTGGGATCATCACCAGCTAATGTTAATTTTCTTTGGGATCATCACCAGACTAGCACATTACTCATGATTCTTTAATCTCGTCTTCACTTCACTCTGTTTCAGTCAGTTAATTGAAGACTGATAGACTAGTTAACTCATACTAGGTGACAGTTCACTCATGTAACTTCCCGAGAGACTAGACTAGGTGGTAGTTTACTCCCATAATTGTTGGTGTGTGTCTAGGTCAGTTTAGACCACCACTATGGCACATTGGCTTCTCCTCAAGGGCACATTGGTTGATTTATACAGAGTATATCATGTGTAAATTATCATTCATTCATTTGGTTAATGAGAATTCTTCCATTCTTTCTCTCCTGCTTCTCTTTCTTCTATTTTTTCTACAACTGTGTATGTCAATTCTCAGCTAGATCTATTCTATTTAGGTTCAACACATTTACATTGGTTTATAGGTTCCAAATCTTACAACCTTTCATACCATCTTTATAGCCAATAAAGATACACTTTTCAACATTTTTATCTAGCTTACTCCTATTTTGGAACGTGAACATAGGCATCACAACCAAATGCCATGAGATGTGTAAGAGATTCTTTCTTACCAGTCAATACCTCATGTGGAGTCTTGCCATATAACATTGAAGAGGTTGATTGATTGACCAGGTAACATGTAGTACGCATGTCCTATGTCCATAATTCTTTTCCTAACCCGGCACCATTGAGCATGCTCCTTGCTTTTGCCATCAACATCTTGTTCATCCTTTTTGCAACTCCATTTTGTTGACGTGTGTATGGAGTAGTATTCTGCCTTGCCATACCGCACTTCTTACATAATTCTTTGAATTAATTTCCACAAAATTCTCCACCATTATTCATCCTCTGCACCTTAATTCTCTTCTTAGTATAATTCTCTACAAGAGGCTTACATTCTTTGAATTTGTCGAAGACTTCAAATTTCTTCCTGAGGAAATAAATCCATGTGTTCCTCAAGAATTCATCTATAAATGAGACATAGTACACAAATTTTTCCAGTGATGGAACCGACACCAGTCCAAACACATCATTGTGCACCAACTGGAAAATTCCCTTTTCCCTCGTAGCACTAGAGGAAAATCTTACATGATTATGCTTCCCATATAAGCAATGTTCATAGAAATCAAAATTCAGAGAGAAATTTGACATACCTTCAACCATACCTTTACTGTGTAGTACTTTAAGGCCGTTCTCTCCGTTATGCCCCAGTCTTTGATGCCACAACATAGTCTTTTCTCCAAAGTCTGTAGGAGTTTTTTCTTCTTCAGTCTAATCTTAGGAACAACATAACTTTTTCACTAGTCACTAATAGTGCTTCCTAGTAGCTTATATAGAGTTACAATTCGAACTCCCTTCAACAAGACCATTTCTCCTCGAACCATCTTGTAGGTTTCCTTATCAAACATTTTTTTTACACCTACATTGTCCATCTTGCTTACATGAATCAAATTTCTATCCAATCCTGGTATGTGTAGAACACGAGGGAGTATTTTAATCCTACTATCCATGAGCTTGAACTTGACTTTTCCTTGTCCTATGATTTTGGTTGTTGATTCATCTTATAGAAAAATGTAACCTCCATCATACCTTTCATATTTGTCGAACCACTCCTTATGGGGAGTCATACGAAACGATGCACCGGAGTCAACCAACGATGCCTCAAGATCTGCATGTGTGCTTGAATAAGCCAAGTACACATCCCCTCCTTCGTCCACAAAGAATTTTTCTTATGTAGAAGGAGCGTCATCAAATCCATTCCCTCTCTCAACAGTTTTAGATCTACGTTGTTTCTTATAATTCCCTTGTTTTCCAAATCTCCAGCATACATTTACAAATTTACCGAGAGTTTTATATCTTCCCCTGAATTTAGATCTCCCACATGAGGAATTAGGTCTATTTGTTTCTTGGGGGAGTACTCTTACAAATAAGGCATATGTGCTCTGTCTTTCCATGTTTTTCTGCCTCATATCCTCAAAGAAAAAGGATGAGACCACATCATCAAAACTTAAAGTAGTTGAATTACTACTTATGGCCACAACCAGACTATCCCACAAGTCTGGTAAAAATAACAGTAAATTGGTACATTTATCTTCATCAGAAATATTAATATCAACTGATATGGATTGGATCATTATATTATTTTTCATCTATCTCAGTACTTCTGGGTGGAAAAATTAGAGGAATCAACTTGCAGGTCCATTTTGGCAGCTAGTCCAAATTTGGAAGTTTGGGTCCAAAAAACCGTCTGAAATATCTTGGATCCATTTTGAGGCATCAAATGACACTTTTTTGTGTTCCAAACCTTACAATGGATGAATATTATATATTCTACACACCAAGACCTTTCCAATAGTGCAATAATCTCCTCAATTGGAGTTCATATGTGAAAGTTATTCCTCCCACAAGTTGAACTATTGTATTGATCACCATGGTGCGAGTGGATGCCACGTCAACCCCCATTACTTAATTTTGTGGGGCTAGCCACGTAGTGGATTTTATAGAAAATTATAGAAGGTCCAAAC
>JASDQU010240737.1:19206-59904 GCA_032191745.1 Picea mariana
TAGATCTTTTAGCTCAGATCATTTTCTCTTTGGTTTCCTTACGAGACCTCAGAGCGGCCAACGGAGCCGTTAAACTCGTCAGGGTGGTCCATACCAAACGGCTTGGGTTATTTAGACAACCCCGGACCGGTTCCACTCTCCCAGTTGACGGACGGTCAGTTTCGCCCGTCAACAGATCCTTTCCAAACCATCTTTCACCCTCCCTAAACAGGTGTGCCCTATTTTTCTCCTTCAAACCCTCTCTTCTCACTTCTCTTCTCCTCACCCAACTCTCTCAAGTAATCAAGTGAACAATTGAATCTATTCCTTACCCATTTTCCTCCTTTATCCTTCCGTAGGTCAAACCTAGAAGATTAAGGGCTTAAATTGAATCTAGCCCAAGATCCACATGGTTATCCATTCTGGATTACAAAGGTTATAAAGATTGAGAAAAGAAAATGATGATGTTATTGCAATTGAAGTGCATTGGTATGCAACATGTACACACCCATTCAATGGTGTGTACAAGCCATAGATGGTGGTTGAGAAACATGTCAATAGAAAGAGAAAAATAAAGGGTCAAAATACAACTCATCATCGTACTGACCTCTTAAAATTAGATGATGTTGACATACTTGTTTATGAATTCATTTTGACAAAGATAGGAACTCTTTGCTCCAAGACAACATATATTATCAAGAGATTGCTTCCACAAGAAATAAATGCAAGATGGGAATCTGTTGAATCTATTCATAGATCTAAAAGGCATTTGACATCTGAAATGTTGGGCATACATGTAGACTCAGATGGTGCATTCATCGACAATAGATAAGAGTATGGATCATCTACACCTTCATACAATCATTCATCTGAAGACAATGTAGACTCTAATGGTATTTCAGAAACCATGAGTCAATCTGAATAAGTGTAAGAAACATTTTATGTATTTTTTATCCATATGATGTTTGTATGGTAACTAGAAATGAGCATTGAACTTACATATGATCTTACATGAAGATATGAATCTTTTTTATGTTTTATTAATCATATGTTTTGATTATGGATAATATAATAAAATTTCTTAGCTCATATGTTTTGAATATGATAGTAGAGATGATGAAGGTATCAAGAATAATGATGATCATATGGGAAATTTGATAGTAGAGATGATGAAGGTATCTTCTTAGGATATGCAACGAACAGTAAAGGATACAGATTCTTTAACAAAAGAATGCATAAATTAGTAGACAATATTGATGTTCGAATTGATGAAGAAGCTCCTGTAAAAGATCAACAGAGAATAAGAACTAAGCCAGATGAAAAATATGATGAGAATAATGAAGATAAAGAACAGAAAATCTCAGAGTCACAAGAAGATGATGAATCGGGTGGAGAAGAGACACCCAAACAAGCAGAGTCAGGATAGCAATCAACATCAAATCCTTCCTCCATAATTACTCAAAAGAATCATCCTGAAAGTCAGATAATTGGTGAGAAAGACAAAGGTATAAAAACCATGAGAAGGATAATCAAAGACACCGAGCAATCACATATAGCCTTCATATCCATGGTGGAACCTAAAAACTTAAATGAAGCCAATTGTTGACACGAAGTTTAATTTTTTCCTATCCTTGAAAACTAAAGCTTCATCTTTTCCTAAGTCTTGGAGTTGCCCTTAGTCTAAAAAGAAGAAATCAGAGCTTTCTGTTCCTTTTCGGGTTTTTGAGATTCATTTTTTCTCGAAGTATAATCTTCAAACTTCTTATTTTCCCGGTGCCGAAATCCAGAAAATGTTTAGCTTTTTAGAAAATTTAAAAGGGGAAAGAAATAAAGGTTACCTTTTCCGTTGCTTTCCACAAAGCGCTCTTTAACCCCATAATTAATTAAGTTCCTAAACATAATTATCATTCCCTTAATCTTTCACATTTCGGGTTTTTATTTCTACTAAAACGCTTTCGAACTCTCAACCGTCAAACTCCTGATCCTCACTTTTCCGAAAAAATTAAAAGGATAATTACTTATTAACCTGGATTAATTAAATCCCTAATACGTGTCTTAGTGCTTCACTAATCCCATCGCAATTTCGCGATCCGGGGATTGCTTATGACTTATCCCCTAATGTTAGGATCCCCGAAGTTCTGAAACGCGAAATCGTGTTTTCTCTAAACAAGGTTTAATATTAAGGTTAATTTGTTTTTAAAACAGGATTAGTGATAATTAAACCGCCTTTCACATTTCGGGAATTGAAGAAGGTGGTGTTTTTTCAAACTCCAGTTTCAAAATCGCCGATATACAGTAGCATTAATAACGAATAAATTAAGATTTTTTTCGACACGAAAGCGTATCTCCAGGCATATCTTTCCATCAAAAATCATTAATTTTTATTCATCTGCATCTGTACACTCGTTATAACGTGAAATTGAAGGTTAATAAAGTCTCATATTTTGAACTTCATAGTTATCCTTTACATATGCAGCAAGTCACGTTTACCTGGTTTTATACACACTTTCTCTATAAACAGGTCTCTGATCCAGCACACATATCATGGCACCTAAGAAGGCACCTAATAAAAGCGAAAAAATTGCAAAAAGCTTGAGTCCAGACGGAGATGTTATATCTGATACAACACCACATGCCATCGATTCCATAAAATCCTGGAGGCAGATTTTCAAGAATCTGGATTATGAAATAAAACATTTCCCTCATCACGCTGACAACAAGCTTCGAGCGGAGTCTGAGCTCCACAAAATAGCTACACGGACGCGACTTACGACTTATAATGACATGATCAGTTGGGCCTTGTAGCGAACTGACGTACAGACAAGGAGCATTTTGGACAGCTGAGGGGTCGTCGTTGGCTCTTTCAGACCGAAACATTTACAAGTAATGTATAAATTATCTCTCGGTCCCAAGTATGTTTATAATAAATATTTCCTGAGTAATTTTCAAAGGAAAGAATGTTTTGAGTCAGAACAAACGTATCCCGACTTAATCAAAGATTGGTGGAGAAACGAGGGAAAATTCAGGGTTAACACCCATGGTATTTACGCCATAGCCTCATTGAATGATTATATGATTTATGTGGCAATGATGTTATGTAGACTTTTTGGTAAGATAAGTCTCACCCATTTCCCTGCAGAATGGGTACCTCTTTTGCATGAGGCAGCTGAAGGTTACAGCTTCAATTGGGATAAGATTTTATCCTATAGCATGGCGAAGAAGGTCATGGACTATCATACTACAAGATCAAAAGGCTGACTAGAAGCCTTTTATATGTTGACATACATCATGGATGCTATATGATTCTCGACTCCTTTCCCTTTGATGAATTGGAGTTGGAATCCGACTTACCTGGAGCCAATTCACGAATATCATTCTAAACTTTGGGAAGAAAATGCCAAGGACTCATTCTATGAAATTTGTCATTTCATGGTGATACCACTACATTAGATGTTGTACATTTGTGTGCCTCCCCACATTTCAAAGTTGGTCACAGGAAACCTCAAGGCAGTTGTTGACTAGTTCATAGAGGAGAATTTTTCATACATTAGAGTTTTCGGGTGTTCAATTCCCCCACATGCCCTCTCGAAATTCCTCCCTCACAAACTGGTGTGCAGGGAGGTCGCTCATCAAATAGTAACAAGTGGAATTGGGATAGAACTAAAAATGGCTCAAAATAAATTTTGACCAGTTTTACCTGTTCAGATTGGGAAATTTTCATTGCTGAATTTAGGCCATTCCAAAGTTGAAGTGATAGCGCTAGAGGGGGTTAAATTGGTAAACCACGAGCACAAGAAGAACGATCCTTACCAATTAGTGGTAAAACACATGGCCCACTGTAATATGAAGGCTTATGAACATGATAATTCCCCTTGTGACGACATGTTCAAAGGGACTAAGACCTATGAGGAAGTGTTAGAAAGAGTGCAGACATTGTCGTCCGACTTGCAAGCTAGTTTTCAGATCTTCCAGAAACATAGACGAAGCGGTATGACCAAAGTGTTGCAAGGTGAAGCAATTACCCTTCCTCGAGAACAAGAATATACTCCTCTAGGTTTCGGACAAGAAACACAAGATAAAGTCAACCCTAAAGAATTTCCTCTGGAGACTGAAGGGTCTTCACAAAATGAAGAGGCCTTACAAACAAAAAATCCAGAGACAGAAGTAGAGAGGAGGCCCAGGACACCTCCTGATTCCAGTAAGTCCACTCCTCTTTCATCACCTGTTGTTGATGTCACTATACCTGAGGCTATGCGAGAAACAAGGTCTACAGAGATAGGAAGTCCCATAACTTCCTTAACTCCTTTGCAGTCCACCTTTGGACTCCCACAAATGGGAGATATATATGTTGGTGACCTCACCCCTATTTCCAGAGATGAGATCCCTCCTTCCGATTATTTTTTCAGAAAGAAGAGGAAGGCTATTGTAAGGAAAGAAATGCATATGAGAGAAGGGGGTATGGTGACGAAGCATAGGGTCTTGATAGATGGCTAGAAACTGGAAGAGGGGGATTTCTCTACAGAGGTAGCAAGCTCCATGGGAGCCATGGCAATAGAAAACAGTTTTAATGTGGAGAACATGAGAGCAAGGATAAAGAAGAGTAACCACACGATAGCTCAATTGCAGGATAAGTTGAAGAATGTTGAGAAAAACATTAGAGAAGAGGTGAATAAAAGTCTGGAGCAAGCCATAGTTGTTGAAAGGAAAGAAATCCAGTCACTCAAAACTATCCTAGATGAAATGAACCAGAGGATACAAGCAAGTCAGGTACAGGTTACTCAACAAAGGGAGATTTTTAAACAGTTACAGGCTAAATTGAGTTTGATAGAAGGTCAGGTCATGGACTTAAAGGATTTTCAAACCCTCTCGTTAGAAGCCCATACAAAGATAGAAGTTGAACAACAACAATTGAACTCCAAAATAGAGATCATCTAGCATTATTTTCAAGAGGTAAGAAAATCCCTTAATAACATTATTTTACTAGAAAAAGAGGCTAAAGCAGCAAGGAATACCTTTCAGAAAGCAGTCGCATGTTCATGGAACAGGGAGATGCCGAAGGATTTAAAACTTTCTGTCGCAGAACAGATAAGAGGAGACATTATGCTCAAGGCATGGGAAACAAACATAGTCGAAAACAAGAAGACAGTCAAAGAAATCAAAGATGACTGTGAGGGAATATTTGATTCTTTGGATAAGCAAGCATTAGGATTTGAAAGAAATGACTGCTCTAGACTACTAGGGAAGATAAACATTGTGAAACAACAGTTGGACTACAAAGAGAGATTACAAAAGGTTCAGGCATAAATTTCACAGTTGAGCGAAATCAATACCAACCAGATAGACAGATGGTTGGTACAGCCTAATTTAAAGTTGAAATGACCAGGTCTGCTGATAAAGGTTTTGAAGACCAGTTTCCAAAGGTACAAAGAAATTTTTATCTATTTGAAACTAAAGATCTCCCGACACCACCCAGGATTTTTGTTCATTTTTTAAAGAAGTGTGTCAAATGTATAGCTTCAAAAGAGGGAGAGACTTCAACTAAACAGTGAAGTATCATTCAAAATCTTATACTTTTGAAATGATAGACCAACGAAATGTTAATCATGCAACGGTTAAGGTTGCATTTTTGTAACCATTTTTCTTTATTTTTCCCTAAAAAATAGGAGATCGCTAACCATCAAGTAGCAATGCTTTTGTATAAATAAAGGGAGAGAAGACCACAACAGGGATTTTTTTCTTCTCTAAAAAGGGCATTGTGAGGAAGACATCTAAAAGAAACTCTGAATTAATAGAAAAGTAGATTGAAGATTCTGGTTTTTGTCAAGTCTGAGTTATGTGTTCCCCTGTCTTTTCATCATTCTTTCATGTATTTTATTAATGAATGCTTGACTACAATTTAGTACAGCCTCTACTGTGGAAATAATTATTCTTGTTATTTAGATCATTTACATTTTTTCCTCTGCATCGGTTATCAATTGATACAAGACCTGCAAATGTTTGGATTACAACATCATACACTTCATTAATACTTTCCTTGCTTCATAGTTCCCTATTACAACGTGAGATTCCTCTTAAATTGATTCCTCACCTTGTTAGTAGTCTTATGTTTTCTTCATATCATATATGTTTCCCTTTCTTTGAATTTTAACTCAGATACAAGAAACGGCCTTTGATTCATCCATCTCATCAATTCATGTTTTAAAATCATTCTCTTTACTTTGTGAATTAAAGATAACTAAGCCTAAAAAGAAAATACAGAATTATATCTCCCTTATCTTTTATCCTTCATGACGGTACCAGTTTTAAGGCAGCCTAACGTCGAACTCGGTCTTTCGGATCAAACCAACATCGCTCTAAATTTATTTAACACCATTTTACAAATAGCAAGTAATCGGTTTGAGTTAGAACGTTCATGGGATACAATTGAGAGAGATATCAACATTCAAAAAAATTGGGAATTTAGACAGAGATAGTTGAGAAACCGACTTTAGTCCTTATCTTTTAAATAGTCATATTTTCTGTCCTCTTTTCCTCTTTCTTTTCAGATGCCTTGAAAATATACTTTAGAGCCTTAAAGTATAAACTCAGGAGCAACATATTTTTGGCGTCATTGCCGGGGAGCGGAGTAACGAAGCTTCTTCCCTGGAAAGAATGACATTGACACTTTCCTTCTTCAGTAGTGAACAAATTTTGGAAACCTTCTAAGGATACATTTATCTTTCACTTGGTGACTCCACACTGTTTAAACTGACTCTTTACCAGAAGAACACCAGGAAGAATCCAGATGACAAGAAGATTTTGCCTTCTTCCAACCCAGAAAAAATTCTAAAATCAAGAAAGTTCTTTCGACGGACTGCCTTATCGACAAATAAATATTATCAACTTAAATCCACTCAATCTGACTCTGAATATCAACACAGTGAACCAAGTATTCTATCCCCTAACAGGGAATACTCCGCTGGTAAAGTTACAACCTCAGAATCAAATTTCTTTCTACCTCTTTTTGAGACCAAATCTTTCTCGACCGTTTCCCATACCAATATAAAAATAAGGTCTACCTCGCTTCCTGTTGTGACCGAATCCCCCTCACTTCTCAAGGTTCGTTTTCCCACCTCTCAAAACTCAAACAATTATCCCATATATCTTGATTCAACTTATGTTGATTCTCCTATATTTTCACCTTGTGATTCTGAAGGAACTAGCCCACATTCCCCATGCTCCTTTTTCTCAAGTTCCATCCCTGTCGATAACCAACTTCTTGAAACCCTTCCTTATAACCCCCAAACTTTTACTGCTAAAGCCACAATGGTCACGATTGGAGCAGGTGAGGCAGGAGGTGTTGCCGCAGGTGGTCTGGGAGGAGGAGCAAGCGACCAAGCACTGCCTCTTCAGATATTTGCAAAGGTTGCTGCAAGATATGATCCTCTGGTTCTACCGGTCCCTCTCCATGATTTACCGAAAAATTACATGAAAAACCTGCCTAAGTTCACAGGAGAGGGAGATTTAACGACAGTTGAGCATATAAATTTTTTCGATCAATTCGCCGACATTCTTGGATTAGAACATGAATATGTTTACTCCAGACTCTTGGTTCAAACCTTTGAAGGGAAAGTGAGAACTTGGTTTCGAGGCCTAGCAGCCGGATCTATACCTTCGTACGATGAACTTGAAAACGCTTTTATCAGACAGTGGGGTGAGTGGAAAGACCATCTTTATTATCTAACTGAATTCGGAGCTCTTCGAAAGAAAAACTTTGAATCAGTCCTCGAGTTTACCCAACGATTCAATAAATTATAGTAAGATCCCAACCGAGGTTAAACCCTCACAACCTGCAGCGAAGGTGACTTTCGTCAGAGATTTTGACCCCGACTTCGCCCTTTTATTATGGGAGAGAAGATCAGTTGATCTTACCAAGATGCAAGACGATGCCTTGGAAATCGAATCTAACATGATGGCATCAGGAAAGCTAAAAAACAAATTCGAGACTGGAAACAAAGAAACAAGGAGTTACAGGGAGCAAGGAGGACCCTCTGGATCAGGGAGATCCTCAAAAGATAAAATAGACGATATGGCTAGAATCATCATAGAACTGTCAAAAAAAATATCGAGAATGGAACTGGATCGGGCTAAAAATGAACATTACCCTAGAAAAGAATTCAAAAAAAACCCTAATCCTCAAAACCATCAAAAACAAATTAAGAATGAAGATCAAAAAATTCAAACCCCTTTTAAAAGTGAAAACTTTATAGAAGGACAAGACGTAGAGGATTTTGAGGAGTTAGAAGAAGATATGAACAATCTCGGTGATGACTGCTTACAACCTTATATGACGGTACACGATTACGAAAAGTCTCTCACTACAGAGCATCAGACCGGGAGTAATAAGAATAGTAGTGTTTCTGAAGATTCAACTTATCACGGAGTAGCAGATGGTATAATGGCCGAGCTCCACCAGAAATACAACCTGAGACCTAGAAACTCGGTTTCCACAACTACTCCGGTTAAAAAGATACTGCCGAGGGTTGAAACTGACCAAGCAGTTTCAAAAAACACTGAAAAATAGACCGCTAACATACAGTCTATCAAAACAAAGACAGCGGAGACGTCACCCTTAAGCACACAGAAAATAAACACCCCTGTTACTGAAAAGAAAGGGCTAGAGACTCAAACCATTGGAATTTTTAATCTAGAGAATGAGATCAATAAGATCAAAATCCCTATTCCCCTAGTTGAACTGGCTAAAAACCCGATATACCGAAAACAAATTGCTAAAATGATTAGTTTTTTGGAAAACGAAATTCAGGTCGATGCCATTAACTTAGAAGATGATAAGCCTAACATATTTTTCGGCCCACACTTCGAAGGTGCTAGAGACACCCTTGCCCCTTTCTACATCACTTTGACAGTTTTCGATCATCTTCTCCATAACTGCATGTTAGATTCTGGGGCCTCTCACAATGTAATTCCTAAAGAAATCATGGACAGACTCAGCCTAGAAATCACCAGGCCTTATAGAGATTTATATTCATTTAACTCGAGAAAGGTCAAGTGTATGGGCATGATAAAAGACTTGGTCGTGAATCTTTCACAGATACCTACAAAAAGTGTTTCAATGGATGTGGTTGTCGCAGATATACCTCTGAAATATGGCATGCTCTTGTCTCGATCTTGGGGTGCTAAAATTGGAGGTTCTCTTCAAATTGATATGACATATGCAACAATTCCAGTTTTCGGAGGCTAGTTCACACGATTGTACAGGGAAACCAGATTAGCGTTTACGGTTAGTGATCCTCTCAGCCCAAATAATTACCCTGTATATATTGTTGATCAAGATTTAGGTAATTGTATATTATCTATAGATGATGATGTTGATGCATGTGTAGAAAATTTTTTTACAAGAAATAAAAAAGAAAAAGAACAAATAGAACAAGATGTATATAGCACTGGTGTTTAGAAAATGTTTTTTGATGGCGCCTCATCTTATCTTGGAGCTGGGGATGGAGTAATTTTTTGTAGCACCTGATAACCAATTCGTTATCCCTTTCTCTTATAGGTTGTATTGGAATGTTGACCACACTAATAACATATGTGAGTACGAAGATCCAGTGTTAGGGTTAGAGGCCACTAGGAGGATGAAAATTAAAAACTTGGAAGTTTTTGGTGATGCAGAGTTAATCGTGAAACAATTCAATCTCCAGTACCAGGCCAAGCATCCTAGATTAAGGTCATATCGAAATTGTGTTTGGGACCTAATCAAAAATATTTTCTCTTCTGTTAATATTCACTTCATTCCGAGAGCTGAAAATCAACAAGTGAATGCCTTAGCCAAAGCCGCTTCGACTTTTGCACCTCCCACTGCTTTCAAACTCAAATATCATATACAAATGAGACATAGGCCTTCCATACCCAATAACATACAACATTGGCAAGTCTTTGAGGACAATGAACAACTTAGAATTTTTTTGGAAACGGTAGATGAGTTCGCCGAAACACATGTTGACCAAGAGAACCAGAATGACCCTATTTGGATCATGCAGGAATGGGAAGACCCCAAGAGTTCCAAGATAAAATCACAAATCACCGCATGTTGGTTTTAAAAAATAACCAAATACCCAAGGGCTTGATTCCCTTAGAAAGACTCTTTAATCATGATGACATCCCTTTGAAGACTACCTTACAGCCTCAGCTGGAAGAAGTCGAAGATTGCAATATAGGTACCAAAGAGAGTCCTAGGTTAGTTAAGGTGTCCAGGTACTTGTCCCCTAAAATCAAGAATAAATATGTTGAATTGCTTAAATACAAAGATGTTTTTCCCTGGTCCTATGACGAGTTGAGAACTTATGACACGACTATAATGGAACATAAAATTCCATTAAAACCAAGTGTCAAACCTTTTAGGCAGAAATTCAGACAAATTAACCCTATCCTATTATCGGTGATAGAAAAAGAGGTCAAAAAACTCCTGGATGCTAAAATTATAGTCCCACTGAGATATTCTGAGTGGGTAGCTAATTTAGTCCCAGTGATAAAGAAAAACGGCAAGATCAGACTGTGTGTCGATTTCAGAAACCTGAATCGGTCGTCACTCAAAGACAATTACCCATTACCTAAGATGGATCATGTTTTAGAAAAAGTAGTTGGAGCTAACAGAATGTCTATGATTGACAGATTTTCAGGTTATAATCAGATCGCAGTGCATCAGGACGATAAAGAAAAAACTGCTTTCACTACCCCTTGGGGTACTTTTATGTACGATAAAATGTCTTTTGGTTTAATGAATGCAGGGGCAACTTTTTAGCAAGCCATGGATATCACTTTCATGGGTGAGAGAGATAAGTTCATTGTTATCTATCTTGATGACCTTATTGTTTTATCCAAGTCTAATGCAGAACATCTAATGCACCTTAATCAAACCTTTGAGAAATGCAGAAAGTTTGGTTTGTCACTCAATCCCAAGAAATCTCATTTCGTAATGCAAGAAGGTAAACTCTTGGGCCATATCATGTCTAAGGATGGAATCAAAATCGATCCCAAAAGGGTTGAGGCAATATATACAATAAATTTTCCTAGAAATGTAAAAGAAATTCAGTCTTTTTTAGGAAAAATAAATTTCTTGAGGAGATTCATCCCTAACTTTGCCGAAATTGTGAAATTGATAACAGATATGCTCAAAAAGGACAGTGAAGTGAAATGGACAAGTGAAGCCAAAGCCTCCTTTCAGCGCATCAAGAAAGTAATAAGTGAAGCACCAGTCTTAACCAGCCCAGATTACACAAAGGAGTTTTTGATTTTTTCTTTTGCTTCAGAACATACTATAGCAGTTGTATTGTTACAAAAAAACAAGGAAAGTTTTGAGAGGCCTATTGCATTTTTTAGAAAAAGTCTCAGGGATGTCGAGTTGAAATATGATATATTGGAGAAACATGCCTATGCAATGGTGAAATCTCTCAAGGCTTTCAGAACTTACGCGTTTCACTCAAAAGTGATTGCTTATGTGCCCTATAGCTCTGTTAAAGATATCCTGGTGCAACCAGACAACGACAGAAGAAGAGGCAGGTGGTTAGCTAAGATCCAGGAGTTTGACCTAGAAGTCAAACCAACTAAAATTATCAAAGGTCGGGGTTTGGCCAAATTTATTTCCGAATCAAAATTAAAATCACTAGGGATAAATCAACTGCAACAGACTGAGGGATTTCTAGAAATATACGATCTTGATGTCTCTGCACCTACAACCGAAATTCAAGACAAGTTTTCTACTTTGGCCTGGTATCGTGACATCGTCCATTACCTACTTACTCTCCAATGTCCTACTGATTTAACCTCGTCTAAGGCTAGGACGTTAAAGTTGCATGCTATAAAATATTGTATCATAGATGCTAAATTGTATTGGAAAGACCCCCTGGGTTTCCTACTGAGGTGTTTAGTTGAAACTGAAACAGAAGGGGTTATAGATGAATTCCATTGTCGAGGTGTGTGGAGGACATCATGCATGGCGAGAAATAGCTTATAATATCTTAAGAGTTGGATACTACTGGCCCAAATTGTTCACAGAAGTGAACACTAGAGTTCAAAATTGTGTCCCTTGTCAGTTGTTCACAGGCAAATAGAAGATCCCATCTTTGCCCCTTATACCAGTTAAAACGGAAGCCCCATTTCAACAATGGGGACTTGATTTCATTGGAGAAATTCACCCACACTCTAGCGCGCAACACAAATGGATCCTAACGGCCACTGATTACTTCACTAAATGGGTGGAATCTATCCCCACAAGAAATGCAACCGATTCGGTAGTAATCAGTTTCTTGGAAGATAATATTTTATCTAGATTCGGGTGTCCTCGAAAGATAATCATTGATAATGCACAAGCTTTAAAATATATGACCATGATAAAATTTTGCCAAAAATATAACATCATACTAGGACACTCCATAGCTTATTATCCATAAGGTAATGGTCTAGCTGAATGATCTAACAAAAGCCTGATTACCATGATAAAAAAGGTTTTAACGTAAAACAAGAAAGCGTGGCATATCCATCTAAAATATGCACTATGTGCCAACATAATAAGTTCTAAAAGATCAATTGGGATTTCCCCTTTCCAGATGGTATATGGCACTGATGTCATTTTACCAATAAATTTAGCTTTGCCAGTGATGAAGCTCTGGCAGGATTCGAATGAAGAACCCAATGATGTTACCAGAAGAATAAACCAGCTAGTTGAAGTTCAGCAAAACAGGGCTGAAGTAAATGAAAGGTTTCAAAGATATCAGGATAAAATGAAGGCCTTGTTCGATCAGAAAGCTAAAGATAGAGAATTCCTCCCTAGTGACTTGGTCTTGAAATGGGAAGCCAAGAAAGAGGATGCTGGAAAACATGGCAAATTCGACCCAATCTGGTCCGGCCCATACAGGATTTCGGCCTTGGAAGGAAAAAATTCTTGGTTGTTAGAAAACCTAGATGGAGACATCCTCAATGCCCCTGTGAATGGGTGGCATCTTAAACACTTCATACAATAATGTGTTTCTAAATTTTCATCGTACATACCGGTTTGTTTTAATGATTTTTGTATAGATTTAAAAAAAAAGGGGGGGGGGAGATTTCTTTCCATGACGTTTCCTAACGATTATAATGTTATGTTATTCGCAGGGAAAATTTCTCACAAGACAACGGACTCGACGTATTGAAAGGTGACGTGCGCAAGTATTCCTATCAAGTATCTCACAATGACAAAGGTGATGGCCGAGTAATCTTTGGGTTGGCAATATAAGAGCTAATAAAGGTATGAAATCCCATTTCAAAATTCGAGATAAAAGCCCTAAGAAGTATGAATGATTTCATTCTTGTCGAAAGAAATATATATATATATATAATAAAAAAAAAAAATCAAAGAAATTTTTGAAGAAATAAAAAGGGGGACTTAAGAAAAAGTTATAAAAGCTAATTAAGAAAATATCTGAGAACAGTCACTTGTACGGCAGTTTTTCTATTAAAAAAAAAAAAAACCTTTACCCTCCCCTTGACCATGATAAATCCTTTTCCCACTTAACCATGGAGGTCTGATCTTAAAGTTTCTTGACAATAGAGGGGTCTTGCTCTGGTCTTGAAAACTCTCAAACAAAATCTCAAGAAAGAGAGAGGGTTGTGTTTTTAAGTTCTTTGACTTTAGCTGGATCAAAAACATGTCTAGGTTAATCCTGACCTTACTAGTTATCCTAAAAGGAATAACTGATTAGTTTTGCTCAAGGAAGTTCCCTGGACTAAAGGTCAAAATTTTCTCTTAAGAATTTCTTTGAAGCCCATGATTTTTTAAGGCAAAGGAGAAGATTGACCCAGAGCCATTTAAATGAGTTGACAGACTTTGATTCTTTTTCAAACAGATATCTTCCCAAGTATATTGTATACTCATTGATTGCCCCCACTTCAAAAATATAAAAAAAAATCAATACAGACAGATGTTGAAAGGAAATTCAATATTGATTTCCCCCATCCAGTTCAAAGAGATGAATAAAGGAAATTCATTATATTGATTGCCCTCATCTCATCATTTAAATGCTTCGAAACAATGAAGTGGTGAAAGGAAATTCAATGTGGGAAGTCAGATAACTTCACCGGGGTACTAAACAGGCTCGCTGGCAATGAAGCAATATCCTCATATCTGATAAAAGTTGTTATACATGAGTTACATGATGCTCTGGTAATTTCTCTTCTTTTCCGCTGGATTTTCATCATGGGTTTCTAGGATCTCCTTATCGGACACAGCACAAATACTTACCTTGATGCAAACCGAATCATGTGAAACCTGATAGGATGGTTGGTTTGGTTTTGATTAACTTACACAGTTTTGAGCTCAGTTTCAGGAGAAGAGGTTTACAGAAAACCCACTCGAGATAGTCAGAATTTTTGTCTTTGGAGAGATTTTCAAGGTTAACGTTGAGACCCTACTCTTGTTTGGTTGTTCCCCAAAGTCTGTTTAACAGAGCCGAATCATTGACCCCATTACCCAATGAAGGCACTTGGTCTGCATGTTCTTCTCGTCCCACAAGGAGACGAGATCCCTAGATGGATCCTAATGTTGACACGAAGTTTAATTTTTTTCCTATCCTTGAAAACTAAAGCTTCACCTTTTCCTAAGTCTTGGAGCCGCCCTTAGTCCAAAAAGGGGAAATCGGAGCTTTCTGTTCCTTTTTGAGTTTTCGAGATTTAGTTTTTCTCAAAGTATAATCTTCAACCTTCTTATTTTCCCGGTGCCGAAATCTCTAAAATGTTTATCTTTTTAGAAAATTTAAAAGGGGAAAGAAATAAAGGTTACATTTTCTATCGCTTTCCACAAAGCGCTCTTTAAACCTGTAATTAATTAAGTTCCTAAACATAATTATTATTCCCTTAATGTTTCTCATTTCATGTTTTTCTTTAGACTACTAAAACACTTTCGAACTCTCAACCGTCAAACTCTCGATCCTCACTTTTCCGAAAAAGTTAAAAGGATAATTACTTATTAACCTGGATTAATTAAAGCCCTAATATGTGTCTTAGTGCTTCACTAATCCCATTGCAATTTCACGATCCAGGGATTGCTTATGACTTATCCCCTGATGCTAGGATCCCCAAAGTTCCGAAACACGAAATCGTGTTTTCTCTAAACAAGGTTTAAGATTAAGGTTAAATTTTTTTTAAAACATGATTAGTGATAATTAAACTACCTTTCGCATTTCAGGAATTGAAGAAGGCGGTGTTTTTTCAAACTTCAGTTTCGAAATCACCGATATACGACAACATTAATAATGGATAAATGAAGAATTTTTTTGACACGAAAGCATATCTCCAGGCATATCTTTCCATTAAAAAGCATTAATTTTTCGTCGTTTGCATTTGTACACTCGTTATAACGCGAAATTGAAGGTTAATAAAGTCTTATATTTTGAACTTCATAGTTATCCTTTACATCTGCAGCAAGTCACGTTTACCTGGTTTTATACACACTTTCTCTGTAAATAGGTCTCTGATCCAGCACAGGTATCATGGCACCTAAGAAGGCACCCAAGAAAAGTGAAGAAATTGCAGAAAGCTCGAGTCTAGATGGAGACGTTATATCTGATACAACACCACATGCCATCGATTCCATAAAATCCTTGAGGTGGATTTTTGAGACTCTGGATTATGAAATAAAAAATTTCTCTCATCATGCCGACAACAAGCTTTGAGATATAGAGGAGTCTGAGCTCCACAAAATAGCTACACGGTCGCGACTTACGACTTATAATGACATGATCAGTTGGGCTTTAGAGGGAACTAACGTGCAGACAAGGAACATTCTGGAGAGTCGAGGGGTCGTCGTTGGCTCTTTCAGACCGGAACATTTACAATTAATGTATAAATTATCTCCCAGTCCCAAGTATGTTTATAATAAAGATTTCGTGAGGAATTTTCAAAGGAAAGAATGTTTTGAGTCAGACCAAACGTATCCTGACTTAATCAAAGATTGGTGGAGAAACGAGGGAAAATTCAAGGTTGACACCCATGGTATTTATGCCACAGCCTCATTGAATGAGTATATGATTTATGTGGTGATGATGTTATGTATACTTTTCAGTAAGAAAAGTCCCACCCATTTCCCTACAGAATGGGTACCTCTTTTGCACAAGGCAGCTGAAGGTTACAGCTTCAATTGGGATAAGATTTTATCTGATACCATGGCGAAGGAGGTCATGGACTATCAGACTGCAAGATCAAAAGGCTGACCAGTAGCCTTTTATATGTCTGCATACATCATGGATGCTATATGCTTCTCGACTCCTTTCCCTTTGATGAATTGGAGTTGGAATTCGACTTACCCAGAGCCAATTCATGAATATCATTCTAAACTTTGGGAAGAAAATGCCAAGGACTTGTTCTATGAAATTTGTCATTTCATGGTACATCAGATGTTGTACGGTTGTGTGCCTCCCCTCATTTCAGAGTTGGTCACAGGAAACCTCAGGGCAGTTGTTGACTGGTTCATAGAGAAGAATTTTTCATACATCATATTTTTCAGGTGTTCAATTCCCCCACACGCCCTCTTGAAATTCCTCCCTGGCAGACTGGTGTGTAGGGAGGTAGCTCATCAAATAGTAACAGGTGGAATTGGGATAGAACTAAAAATGGCTCAAAAGAAATTTTGGCCAGTTTTTCCCATTCAGATTGGGAAATTTTCATTGCTGAACTTAGGCCATTCCAAAGTTGAAGCGACAGCGCTAGAAGAGGTTAAATTGGTAAACCTTGAGCACAAGAAACACGATCCTTACCAATTAGTTGAAAAACACATGGCCCACTATAATATGAAGGCGGATGAACATGAGAAGTCCCCTTGTGACGACCTATTCAAAGGGACTAAGACCTATGAGGAAGTGTTAGAAAGAGTGCAGACACTGTCATTCGACTTGCAAGCTAGTTTTCAGATCTTCCAGAAACATAGACGGAGTGGTCTACCCAAAGTGTTGCAAGGTGAAGCAACTACCCTTCCTCGGGAACAAGAAGATACTCCTCCAGGTTTCAGACAAGAAACACAATATAATGTCAATCCTAAGGAATTTCCTCAGGAGACTGAAGGGTCTTCACAAAATGAAGAGGCCTTACAAATAGAAAATCCAGAGACAGAAGCAGAGAGGAGGCCCGGGACACCTCCTGATTACAGTAAGCCCACTCCTCCTTCATCACCTACTTTTGATGTCATTATACCTGAGGCTATGGGAGAAACAAGGTATACAGAGCTAGAAAGTCCCATAACTTCCTTAACTCCTTTGCAGTCCACCTTTGGACTCCCACAGATGGGAGATATATATGTTGGTGACCTCACCCCTATTTCCAGAGATGAGATCCCTCCTTCCGATTATTTTTTCAGCAAGAAGAGGAAGGCTACTGTAAGGTAAGAAATGCATATGAGAGAAGGGGGTATGGTGAAGAATCATAGGGTCTTGATAGATGGATAGAAACTGGAAGAGGAGGATTTCACTACAAAGGTAGCAGTCTCCATGGGAGCCATGGCAACAACAAACATTTTTACTCTGGAGAACATGAGAACAAGGATAAAGAAGAGTAACCACATGATAGCTCAATTACATGATCAGTTGAAGAATGCTAAGAAAAACATTAGAGAAGAGGTGAATAAAAGTCTGGAGCAGGCCAGAGCTATTGAAAGGCAAGAAATCCAGTCACTCAAAACTAGCCTAAATGAAATGAACTAGAGGATACAAGCAATTCAGGTACATGTTACTCAGCAAAGAGAGCTTGTTAAATAGTTACAGGCTAAATTGAGTTTGACAGAAGTTCAAGTTGTGGAATTAAAGGCTTTTCAAACCCTCTCGTTAGAAGCCCATACAAAGATAGAATCTGAACAACAACAATTGATCTCCAAAATAGAGATCATCCAGCATTAGTTTCAACAGGTAAGCAAATCCCTTGATAACATTATTTTACTAGAAAAAGAGGCTAAAGCAGCAAGGAATACCTTTCAGAAATCAATCGCATGTTCAAGGAACAGGGAGATGCCGAAGGATTTAAAACTTTCTGTCACAAAATAGATAAGAGGAGACATTATGCTCAAGGCATGGGAAACAAACATAGTCAAAAACAAGAAGACAGTCAAAGAAATCAAAGATGATTGTGAGGGAATATTTGATTCTTTGGATAAGCAAGCATTAGGATTTGAAAGAAATGACTGCTCTGGACTACTAGGGCAGATAAACATTGTGAAACAACAGTTGGACTACAAAGAGAGCTTACAGGGGGTTCAGGCAGAAATTTCACAGTTGAGCGAAATCAATACCAACTAGATAGACATATGGCTGGTACAGCCTAATTTAAAGTTGTGAATGATCAGGTCTACCGATAAAGGTTTTGAAGACCAGTTTCCAAAGGTACAAAGAAAATTTTATCTATTTGAAACTAAAGATCTCCCAACACCACCCAGAATTTTTTTTCATTTTTTAGAGAAGTGTGTCGAATGTATAGCTTCAAAAGAGGGAGAGACTTCAACTAAACATTGAAGTATCATTCGAAGTCTTATACTTTTGAAATGATAGACCAATGAAATGTTAATCATGCAACTGTTAAGGTTGCAGTTTTGTAACCATTTGTCTTTCTTTTTCCCTAAAAAATAGGAGATTGCTAACCATCAAGTAGCAATGATCTTGTATAAATAAAGGGAGAAAAGACCACAGCAGGGCTTTTTTCCTTCTCTAAAAAGGTCATTGTGAGGAAGACATCTAAAAGAAACTCTAAATTAATAGAAAAGCAGATTGAATATTCTGGATTTTTTCAAGTCTGAGTTATGTGTTCCCCTATATTTTCATCATTCTTTCATGTATTTTATTAATGAATGCTTGACTACAATTTAGTAAAACCTCTACTGTGGAAATAATTATTCTTGTTATTTAGATCATTTACAGTTTTTCCTCTACATCGGTTATCAACTGATAGAAGACCTGTAAATGTTTGGATTACAACATCATATGCTTCATTAATACTTTCCTTGCTTCATAGTTCCCTATTACAACCTGAGATTCCTCTTAAATTGATGCCTCACCTTGTTAGTAGTCTTATGTTTTCTTCATATCATATATGTTTCCTTTTCTTTGAATTTTAACTCAGATACAAGAAACGGCCTTTGATTCATCCATCTCATTAATTCATGTTTTAAAATCGTTCTCTTTACTTTTTGAATTAGAGATAACTAAGCCTAAAAAGAAAATACAGAATTATATCTCCCTTATCTTTTGTCCTTCATGACAGTACTAGTTTTAAGGCAGCCTAACGTTGAACCCAGTCTTTCGGATCAAACCAGCATCTCTCTAAATTTATTTAACACCATTTTACAAACAATAAGTAATCGGGTTGAGTTAGAACGTTCATGGGCTACAATTGAGAGAGATATCAGCATTCAAGAAAACTGGGAATTTAGATAGAGATAGTTGAAAAACCAACTTTAGTCCTTATCTTTTAAATAGTCGTCTTTTCTGTCCTCTTTTCCTCTTTCTTTTCAGATGCCTTGACAGTATACTTTAGAGCCTTAAAGTATAAACTTGGGAACAACACTAGTAAAGACGTAAAATTGTTAAAATCAATAAATGAGGAACTAGACCAGACTGAAAAGAATGACACTTGGGAACTCGTTCCTAGGCCAGAAAATAAAAATGTAATAGGATCCAAATGGTTCTACAAAAATAAGATGAATGAGAAAGGAAATATTGTAAAAAATAAGGCTAGATTGGTCTACAAAGGATATGCTCAAATAGAAGGACTGGATTTTGTTGAAATATTTGCGCCCGTAGCAAGATTAGAAGCTATTAGAATGTTTCTTGCCTATGCGTGTCATAAACAGTTTAAAGTCTATCAAATGGATGTTAAGTCATGTTTTCTAAATGGATATCTAAAAGAAGAAGTCTATATGGAACAACCAGAGGGTTTCCAACTGTCAGATAACCTCGACTTTGTGTGCAAGCTGAAGAAAGCCTTATATCGGTTGAAACAAGCTCCTCATGCCTGGTTTTACAAACTGGATAATTATCTTCAAGACAAAGGGTTCAAGAGAGGAACAGTTGATAGCAATATCTATATATCAAAACAAAGGGTAATGATTTGCTCATTGTGTTGGTCTATGTAGATGACATCATCTTCGGAAGTAATAATGCTTCATTGGTACAATGGTTTGCTTCTGCCATGCAGTCTGAATTTGAAATGTCTATGATAGGGGAACTGTCATTTTTTCTTGGGCTACAAATTACTTAGAATTCTAAAGGAATATTTCTTTCTCAGGAGAAATATCTTAGAGAAATGTTGAAAATGTTTCAAATGGAATATTCTACACCTGTGAGCACACCTATGGTCACTGGATGCAAGTTAAGCAAGGATGATAATTCACTTGATGTTGATCAGAGTTCATATAGGTCTATGATAGGCAGCCTATTGTACATCACAAAATCAGGTCCAAACATAATGCATGTTGTTGGAATGGTAGGAAGGTATCAGGCTACACCTAAACAGAGTCATGTGTTAGTTGTCAAAAGAATATTCAGATATTTGAAAGGAACAATGAACTATGGCCTATGGCCTATGGTATCCTAGGCATCAAAATTTTTAACTACTAGTCTATTCAGATGTTGATTGGGCTAACTGCGTGGATGAAAGGAAAATGATGAGTGGAGGTGCATTCTTCTTAGGAGATTATCTTGTAGCATGTTTGAGAAAGAAGCAAGGTTCCATTTCCTTATCGACTACAGAAGATGAATACATTGCAGCTGCCACTTGTTGTACCCAAGTATTATGGATGATTCAGACACTTGCAAACTTGGAGGTAAAGTATAATGCACCGATCCCAATTCATTGTGATAATACTAATGCCATTATTGTGTCAAATAATCTTGTATTATACTCAAAGACAAATCATATACCCATCAAGTATCACTTCTTGAGGGAACAGGTAACCAACACTGTTGTTTCTTTGCATTATATTCCATCCAAAGATCAGATTGTTGATATCTTCACTAAACAGCTTGCAAAAGCTCAGTTTGAGTATCTATGCCAGAAGTTGGGCGTGACCCTGTTATCAAGTTAAAATAATCTATCTGATCAGGGGGAGAGTGATCTTAGTATATCTGATCAGGGGGAGAGTGATCTTAGTATATCTGATCAGGGGAAGAACAAATTCACTCTCTGTTTTATTTGACATTGATGTCAAAGGGGGAGAAAAAGGTGTTGTATGTATGTTATAGTTAGAGGTCTAAGCAAAAAAGTGCAGCCTTTCAGGGTTTCCATCAATGCCAAAGGGGGAGATTGTTGGCATGTTTACATGAAGAATGTGTTTGTCATTGATGGCAAGAACCACAGCGAACCAAACCTTGAGAGCGTAGAAGACAAGAAATCTCAGAAGAGATAGTGGTTTCCAGAAGTGCAGACGAGGTCCAAGAGACGGACTCGCAGGAGGAGCAAAGGTATAGACCTTTGAACACTTAGAAAACCTTCTAAGTCGGAGAGATCAGAAGCTCAGGAGGAAGAGAGATAGTGGTCGTTGGATCACCAATCCAGAGGACCAACAACCTTCAGATTGAAATAATGGGCGGATAGGATAAGCGGGGCAAAAATATTGAGAATTCGATCATCTGAATTTTCGTCAATCGTCGGATTGATTTAATTGGAAGGACAGGATAAGCAAGACCCATTGATCTTATATCTTGATCAATGAAAAAAATTCGTTTCGGGTATAAATATGTGAGGAGGTTATGCTCTGAAGAAATCACTTTGAGAGTTTCAGTTTGAGATCTAAAATCCCCGGAGTCCGGAGAGTCGGAGAGCCAGAGTAAACGTCACTCGTCAAATCATTTTAAAGTGGAATGACAGGATAAGCTAGAAAAGCAACATCACGTAAATATCGAGTCGTAAATCTAAGAACATGATCGAACAACATTTATTTCGGGTCTAAAAGTTGTGAGGAGGTTATTGTTTGGGGATTCTCACTTCGAAAGAATCGACGACTTGAAAAGTTGAAATACCTAAAGTCTCGAAGGCCGAAGTCTTGAAGTGAATGAGGATCCACGTCAGAAAGACTACGTCAGTAAGGAAATGTGGCGCAATCAGACACTGACAAGTGTCAAGTTGATTCGGCATTTCAGGTACGTGCAAATAATAAATCCAAGTGACACGTGGCAGCTACTAGGCTCATGACAAGTCATCAAGTGACGTCACTCTGTGAGTTTTACTTTGGGAGATTTACCACCAGCACTTGCCCAAAGTTATGAAGTCTTGAAGTGGTTTGTGGTCATCCATTGTCGAGGAGGACAGGTGGTGCAAGATCCACAACTTCGGAAGTTTGTGGATGGGGAGAACATGAAAATAACCGAAGACAAATATCGATCGTTGATCGTCAAGGGGAGTACGTGTCAGCTGATCTAAGATTTCGGAGAAATATTAGTTCAAGGATTTCCAGTTAAGACTTGAGAATTTCGAAGTCTGGAGACGCAAAAGGATTGTGATCATTGATCCGAAAGGGACACGTGTCACTGGATTGTCAGCTCCAGAAAAAAACAAAGGAAGGTTGAAAGGTTGGAAAGTTGAGATTTCTGAAACCCGAATACCTGAAGGGATTGTGGTGNAGTTGAGATTTCTGAAACCCGAATACCTGAAGGGATTGTGGCCATTGATTTGAGAAGACCACGCATCATTAGATCGTGGACTCTGGGTGAAATTCTCGGGTAGCAAGAGGATTTTGAGAATTGAGACTCCTGAAGCCCGAAAGGAGAAATCGATCTCGTCCTTGGTTTGGAGGTCCACATGTCACTTGGTTGATGAGACTAAGGATCGCGCATCAATGGAGGAAAGAAGGCAGGAAAAGACAATAGATCGGATCCATTGATCGAGAGAATCTATCAGAGACTGTGAGATCGATGATCACGCGTGATTGCGGGATGAGAAGTTTCTCGGAAGTTCATTTCTGAGGACACGCCGCAATTGAAACCATGATATCAGAGAAGGGGTGCGTGGCAACTGGAGGTAGATTGTAGGGAGAAAAGCGGTTAATCCCAAACCAATTTTAGACATGCCCACAATCATTCGCTTTCACAAGGACATAGCCCGAGGTCACATGTGACAGGGGCTAACGAGAAGAGATCTTGTGCCCGCAATCACGTGGTCATGTGAAGTTAATCGCCCAAGGTCATATTGTAAAATAGGGATCTAGTGGTCGCTAGACCAAGAATGTGAAGCACCTTTTGAATAGGCATCTGGTCACCACCAGAGGTCACATGAAGGAAGGAACTTAGAAGCCAAAGAAGCCAAAAAAATGATTGGTTGTAACTGCCAGAGAAGAGGAAGAATTTCGACTGACATAGAAGCAAAATATTCTCAGAATAACTTCCAAAGAAGCCAAAGAACCTTGAATAACGGCCATAGAAGATGAAGAGTCCGCATGATGATCAGGCAGACAAATCGACATGTGAAAGACATGCATAATAGAGAAGAGACAATGTATCTCTCGGAGTGTGATGCATGTGGGTAGGACGAGATGCAATGCATAATCTGAAGGGGAGATACGTGGCACGGTGAAGAGGATGCAGAGGCAGCACATAGCATAAAAGGCAGAAGAGAAGCTGAACAATGGGCGGTGTTGAGCGCGGGAGGAAAAAGAGCAGAGCATAGAATTTGAACGATGAAGAAGCAGAACAAAGTATAGAAGATGAATAAGGCAGAGGATACATGGAGTTGTAATAGACCATATCAAAGACAGATCAAGTAAGTAAAGTTTTGTAAGATTCAATCAGGGTGGTAGGGTGGTGCTAGGGAGGATTGCAGTCCTCTAAATTCTAGTTGGTGCTAGAAGATATTCTGGGAGTTGGTGCTTCCATCTAGTTGGTGCTAGATAAATCTGAGAGTTGGTGCTCTATGCAAGTTGTAGCTTTCTATCAGAGGTTGTAGCCTCATATTTGATTTGGAGCTCAAGACTGTGATGTACATGAAAATTGGAGCTTGATTGACATCCTAAGAAGAAGAGGTTTTCACCCTTATGGGTTTCCTCATGAAAATCAGTGTCTCTGTGTATTCTGTGTGATTGATCAAATATTGTATATCTATGCATGATAAGTTATCAAGAACGCATTAAATAATAATCTAAAAGGAATCATAAAATAGCAAGAAAAGTTTCAAGCTTATATACATAATTTATTCGCTCCCCCGCCCCCTCTCAGTTATATTTCCAACAACTATGAACCAAGATCACAGTGACCTGACAATGTTCCAACATTACTAGTTCTGCAAAAAATTGTCAGCGTTTAACTTAATGGACTTTGAACAATGAAAAAATTGCAATATTATTGAAAATGCCTGATGGCTCTATTTAGAAGAGCAAGCCATTTTGACATCTCAAACGATGGACCTGATTTATTCACAATTGGGTACTTTATATGAGGTTTTTCCTCATGCTTTTCATTCCTAAACTCAACAATCTTATGCGTGTCCAGTTCACTTTTCCATGGTAGTGGAAAACTTTATTCATATCTTGATTGGGTAACATGGATAGAAATAGATCACACTATTTCATTTCTTGTCAACGCATGATATGTAATTTTTTTTTTGGGGGGGGGTTCAGCCGATATGCAGTATGGCATTGTCCTCATTTAAGGTAAATTTTCTATGGACATGGAAGTCACATATCATATAGACAGTCTTTGTCTTTTTCTGCAGGTATATTTCATATGGAAATTCAGTCAACCCAGGAAGCACATCTTGTAATACAGGTTGTCTAATTGTACAGTGTACAATTTTGTTGTTGAGGGTTCAGATGACAGCGTTAACAAAATGACTATATATGTAAGGGAATTTTGTACCACATCATAGACAATCAATTGTGCCATCATTTATGAACGCAAAGGTAGAAGCAGGAAAATTGAAATTGGCACATACAGGATCGAAGGGGGTCGAATATGCACTTGCTGCAACCAGAACACCCTTGACCTGCACACATGAAAATAGTAGTTAATATATTGAACAATATAATATATATGTGTACAATAAAAAATATGCACAAAGCTATTGAAGGCATTTTTTTTTGTGTAAATCGTTGTTGGAGGTGTATATGTATATGTACAACAATTGTGGAGCTAGTTAGTTTCTTGAGATCTTGTACTATGTTTGTTCACAATTTTGTTACAAATGTTGCTTGGGTTGTGAGAAAGATCCTTTCTTTAACATCTATTTTCTTTGTTATATTTTTTAACAACATAATTGGGAATTGCCCTTTATGCAATTGTTGTTACATTGAGGAAAATAAATTTGCATAGATGTCGAACAATTTTAGTTGCACCATGGAATAGTTTAATAGTTATCTAATATGTTTGAGATATATGAGAATGTCAAAGAAAAGGACACACAAAAAAAAGGGTATGGAAAACATTACCATTTCCTTTTCGTTGTCCGAGTTTTCATCTTTTATATGGAGAATATGTTGTGAGGCAACTTTTCTTGCAAATGTGGTAGCTGCACCAATGGTTCCAATTGGGAAAATGTCGTTGTTCTCTACAAATTGGTTGATTGTTGTGTCTGATACGAAATGATATTATGAGCAAACCGCGGGAAATTTTTTGAAAACACTTTTTTCATTGAGAAATATAATTCGATCACAATCACCACGGTCATATATTGTTTTTGGTAATATATTGAAATTTCTAATGGATATCCCATTACCTGGAAAAATATTCTCTGCATGTTTATGGACAAGTTGTGTAGGTATAGTTAGTGCAACTTTCATCATGGCTTCGTTGTTTGTCATCTTTGCACGCATATTGCATCTACTTTTTTTTTCCTTGTCTAAGTAGGTGTTATACACGACCATTATGTCTTCAATGAACAATTGCCCAGTTCGGCGGTTGTTCAAGCCTTCTATTGAAAGTATATTGGGTGGTATAAGTTTAGACCTGGTGACATTTTTTTTTAACAAAAAAAGTAATGTGAATGACAATCTGCATATATATCCTTTTTTTTCATCAATGTACAAGTAGATGCATAATTTGGATAAAGTATGCACGTTAGAGTTTTGTAACCATACCTCTTAGTCTCTAGACCTTGCACTATGTTGGGTGTTTCCCTTGTACTTGTCGATAGTTCTTATGAACTAAAAAACATGTGTTGTAAATGACATAAACATATTTACCATGGAATACTCGAATAAATAACTAAGAATATGTGTTTCCTAAACATAGCAAGAGCATAATCTATGAATCTTTACCTTTGGTCGTGTCGTTGTGTTGATGTTTGCGATGATTGGCTAGTCATGCCCATGTCACTTGTCCAACTTTTTCTGATGCAAACATGTGTACATGGAACATGACAACAATTAAATATGCATATGCATTGTATATTGTTCATCATTTATATGGATGTACATTAAGCACATGCATTGTGTTTGATTTAGTATTATTGTTGGTATACCTTTTGAAATATTGTACTTCAGCTTCCTCAGTTGTGGCACATAAGGCTTCATCCTCTTGTTCAACTAGTCTGTTTTTTTTCAATGTAGAAATGCAGAGACTACAATGGACATGAAGCCAAGTTGCTATGTAGGAAGACATGTAAAAAAGATTGAATACAATTTTATGTATTTCAATGTAGAAGCACAGAAAATACAATTGACGTGAAAATAAGTTAATATATAGGAAAATATGTAGTATCTACATATAAAAAAAAAATGAGATGCAGGTCAGTAGAATAAATATACACAAAATAAATGAAATACAAAGCAATGGAATATGGAATATGGGTAGAAGCATGCACCTTTGTATGTCTTCTTCTACATTTCTAGTTAAGAGGTCTTTGTTTTGTCCAGTTATTTTGTTTGTTTCAATGAAGGAAAGTACAAAATATAATGAACATGAATGTAAGTTGGTATGTAAGGAAAAAGAAGGAATATTTACATATAGTAAACTAGAATCAAAGGAATAGAGTAAGAAATATTGTTAGAAGCATGTACCTTTCTTTTTCTTGACCCCTGTTTGTGTCTATATAGAATTCTTTCTGTCCAAAATCTATTACAAACCAGAAAAAACTAAGAAGTTGGATGATTCTAGCTGAATAATTTGGTTTTGTGCAACAAGCTAGACAGATATGCTTTGAGACATAGAAATATGATTTTGTAATATGCTTGATGTATATTTTATAATTCAAGCACAATACAAATTGTATCGTGATCAGACTAGTATGTGTCTAAGATAAAGAGGTTGTATTGTGAAATGGGCACATTTGACCATACATGGTCAATAAGTGTGTTTTGTACATGGTTATCTTATCCAAAATAAAGCGGACACTGTAATTGCACATGTAGTTTTCCAATTATTTTGTTCTGACATTATTTTGTAGCATGTCAATATTGAAGTCTCCTAGAATGATAATGGTTCCGTTCAGATGTAAATGTTGTAATGCATTTGAAACAACATTCAATATGTTGGGAAATGTTGCATGCAGAGTGACATAGAGATTCAATATTGCAATTTCTGATTCATGGAAGATTACTCTTCCCAACACCATCCCAACATTGTTTTCTTTGAAATGCATATGCTCCAAAATTGTTACAAGTTTTTTCACTAATATCATCACTCCATGTGTAATGTAATTTGATATGCAATTGTGATTTGGAAATTGTTTGTTTTGCATGCATAATGTCATGTATGTTTCCTACAAGCACACAATATCACATTGTATTGTGTCATAGTCATTGAGTATATCATCCATATGTGCATGTAGGTTGTGCATGTTAAGTGAGAGAATTGATACAGATGAGTTTGTTTGTATGAATTGGTAATCATATTGTAGATGTCATTTTGCAATAGTCCTAAGGCACTGCATCTCAATATCAACTTTATGTTTAACTTTGAAGTTATCTTTTGTAATAGCGCTTAGAAAATACAAGGAGTTTATGCTTCTGACACAAGACATCATTGTGTACACAAGTCCATGTATTCGAATTTCAATAGGGTCAAACAAAACAATATCAAGTGTTATCCCTTGTGATATGTGGACTGTATGTGCACATGCAAGTTTAATTGAATTTTTTTTTGAATCTTCAGTTGACCTATCTTTGCCAATGTCGATATTGGTTTTGATATTCATAAGATAGGTGTCTGATCACACGTAGTGTTTGAATTATATAGATAAGCTAACTTATTTGTTTGTCGATGGCCAATATGTGAGTCATGGAACTTAATCCAGATGACATCAACTTTTTATGTTTTGGTATCAGCTTTGAGTATTCCATCTGCATCATTCACCAAACCATCTTGTGAATCATAGTTGCAGGCATATATTTCAACTAGCATGTCTAATTTCAGGACAAGTTGCAAAGGCAAAGTGGTTGTATGTTGATGACATGGTACATTTTCATGCTTGTCTTCTTCAAGGTCAATTGAATTGATGATGATATCATCGTCAGGAATGAGCGATAGCATGTACCTATTATACATTGAAACATCCATATTCTTGTAGAACAATTAAGGGAAGGTTGGGACTGTTAGTGCAGGTCGCATGCACCTTGAATTGATATATGTTAAGTCATGTTTGGTTGTTTGTCTGCATTCTATTCAAAATTGCAATAAATGTTTCATTTGCATGGCGCATTGTAGTATGTAATTCAAAGTATTTTATATTGTCTTTACAAAATTCATGTGTCACCGTTTGCATATTGACCATAGGTTGTTCAAATATCAGAGAATCTTGGATGGGTTGCGCCTAGTAAAGATCCCCACAGAATATCATGTCAATGTCCCCAAACTATTTGGTATGCACATGTTTTATGTTTCTCAGTCAATTCTCAATGGAATATAAGAAGCGACTTCCAATCAAAGATGCCTCATCTATGAAGACAAGTTGTAGTTCGTCATAAATCTTAGACAAGGTATCTAGCATTTCCTTACTGAGTGGAAGAAAATGTGACTTGTTAAAAGGCATTAAAAGTGCAGAGTCGACTGTTGTCCCTTTGGTTTCATGGGGTCGGTCGAATTGTTTGAATCATAGATTTGTATAAGCATTTGGAATAGTGATTTCATTGTGAATGTATTGCATGTTCTTGCCCCGCCTGTAAGGAACAAGTGCACAAGAGTGTGCATGTTTAAGCGTTTTTTAATTGCAATGTCCTTTAGGATTGTTTGTTGTTCTTGATTCAACAGTAGTCTAACTCTGTAGTATTTGTTATTTTCAATAAAGAAATGATTTTTTGTGACTTGAAAGCCAAGATTGATACGTTTTTCAATGGCAGTTGCTTGAGGACAAGGCAAATCTGCTTGCAAGTCGTAGGACTCATAGAGAGTTCTAGCTTTTTTATGGTTTGTTAATGTCTCATCAACATTGTCAAGGTTTTCTAGTTCGTGAACTGCATTTTCTAAATCACCCCATGTTGGATTGACATTGTATGTAAATCTAGATTCATTGGTTTGTACTGTAGTCTCATAAGAAATATATGCAGCTTCCCATGTAGGGAAGTTATGTTTTAATGTGTTTTCATTTTGATCAAATGGAACGTACAACAATAGTTTTTCTCTATAAAAGTTTTCATAGTCAATGTGTTTGTTGTATTTGACAAAGCATATTACATTTGGTTTTTTTTCTTTTTGATATGGGTGTACCATTTTTTTGTAATGTGATACAAACTCTGCAAGGCAGATTTGCTTAATAGGAGATGGACGGTGGAGGTAATAATCAATAATAGAGCGACATATCACGTCCTCTGATTTATCAGGCTCTTGTTCTAGCAAAGATGGTGGTTTAAGCACGAATGTGTGTTTGTCAAGTGGAGATGTGTTTATGAAGATTCATTTCCTTGAACTACAGTTCAGAGGCAAGGAAAGTGCAATGTGGACTGCTTGTTGAGCAAACATTTGTTGAATATTAAGTAATGTATTTCCAAGTGTACGTATCATTTACATAACATCAATATGACTTTTTCCATATTCTCTGTGTATTCTTCTGAATGCACTTGTCATAGATTTGTCAACCTTTGTCATGTACGACTTACAATATGATGTTGCGGCATATGCATTGAGGACATACTGTGCATCTATATTTGCATTCCACATAATCAGCATGTTCTTGGAGAATCTGTTGTTCCAAATATGTGAAAGTTTTTCATTTAAGGAAAATTGTTGGTTGTTTAAGTGTATATTGTATCACTTGGATGTACTAATCTTCTGTTAGATTTAGTTTTGTCAAGAAGTCTTCGAAGCTCGATAAGTCATTGAAGTCTCATCGTTCTAGAAATGAGAACAAAGATTTACATTTCTCAATGAGAACATTGTCCTCTAAACTAATTGGTTCTATGATTCTTGTTGTTCTCATTGGCGGCCCAAGGAAGTTGTATCTGCAATGTGAATTTTTTTTGTTTTTACAGTTTCTTGTATGATAATGTCTATGAACTTTGGCAACTTATGGATCCAAATGATTTATGTTGCATGTTATGTATTTGTCCAGAAACTGTTTGATTTGTGAGTTGTTGTCATTTCCATAGACCGGTGCACCCTCTATCCATGACAGTGTGTGGTCATGCTCACTCCCTCTATTCTGGAACTCAGTCACAAAATAGTAGTCTAATATTTTTCCGAAGAACATTTCATCATGACATATCAATTGCCTCAAATCATTTATTTTATGTCTTTAGTAATGAGTACATGTCAATGGGTCTTTTCTTATGAGGTAGTCAATGTCATCATTTTCCAATGTATCAGTTTGATTTTTCCTTTTCCCGTTCCTATAAAATGCAGAAACCGTAGCCACCAACGGATCCAAGTGATGCTCTGTACTTGTAAATGTGATGAAAAAATTTGGGGGTCCCAATTGTCGGATCATTGCAAATATAGTTTTCTTGTTTTGTTGCAAGTAGTTAGGAGAGATGCGAACATTTTTGAAATCTATGTATCCAATATCAAATTTTAGGATTTTTCCTAGGTTTGTTTTGTACTTGACATCTATGGCCAATAAATTTATTCCTTGTAGTTTGTCTTTTCTTATCCGCACCCACATGCAAGAGAGAACTTGCTCAATTATTATGCACATTGTTTTGAAAAACAAATTTTTTATGTGACAAAAGTCACCGCTTGAATGTAGCAGTTCCCATCGAACTATTTTTTGGTAGCTGAATTGTTTCATGATGTCACTGGGATGTGGATCTCCATAGAACAGTGTTGGGAAGTTCATTTCCTCAGCAAATTTGTTCTTGAATATTCCAAGTGGATGTTTCCCTTCAACAAGTGCAATTTCAACAATCTTGTCTTGCAAGTCATGAATGCGTTGTGAGTTAGTGAATCCATGTATCAATGTTTCAACAGATCTTTCATTCTCTGATTCATCACTTGTATCAAATTCACTAGTAGTGTCAAAATTTTGTGCAGAGTTGTCATTTCCTTGTTCAAGAACATTGTTTCAGTTATCATTTATACAAATGTTGTGTTCTTTGGACAAGGCCCTAGACCATAATTATTTTAATGCTTTCATGACAATGTGCACGCGCACTTTACCTGTCTGGTATGCATTCTTGTATTGCAAACCTCTTTTGAGAGCTACAATTTTCTTGTCTCGCTAATGAATTGTGGCAGGGCTTTTTGCACAACATCTAGTTGGACAGGGACATTAATAATTGATCTTGTTAATCCCATTTGGGGTCGTTTATAGCCCCATGGTCTGATTTGTGCAAATTCAATTCACAGAGACACAAGTCTCTCTTCAAGTTTTGTAAGTGTATTTACATCTGGTAGTGGTGTGTTACATCTTATTTGGTCAGGTGTTGCAAAGTGTGGCAATTTTCCATTTTCAAGTGATCGTTTGCATGGAAGACAAATATTGCTACTGGAAAATGTTCTATCATTTAGTGTTAAGCTGAGCTATTCTTTTTGCAAGTCAGAGGTGAAAGACTTAGTGTTTTTTGAGAAATTCAATTCCTCGCAAATCGCACGTGCAATGAAAGGAGTGTCTTTAATTTGTTTCATATAGATCTGTTTTGCATCTCTCTTTCCTAGACAAGGATGTGTAGTAAGTGTTTGTCGGTTTTCAATGCTAGCAGTGCATGGTGTTGGCTCTAGGTTACGATATGTGTTTTTTCCCTCTCAGTTAGTATCATGGCCATTGTGGGATATGTAGATGCACATGTTTCTCTCATGTATATGTTTTTTCAACATGCGGTAGGTTAACTTATGGTTTCCACTTGAAACTAGTTTCACTTGTTGACAAACTATGTTGAAGGTGGAATCGACATTTGTTATGAGCATTGTCTCCTCACCATCTCGATGGTGCAAACAATGATGTTCTTTGCCATTGGACATGCGATGTTTGTGTTCAAAAAAAAATACAAAAATGTGATCGTGTTGTGCACACACAATTTTTTTTAGGTTGTGATATGTGAGTTTTTGTTTCTTAGTCGAGCTCCCTTTCACCTCATGATGACCGGTTGTACAACTCAAAGGTATAGAAAGAAGTGCACCAATGTATTTATTTCTTTCACGTATGACCTTTTTCAATTTGTGATAAGTCAGTCTACATTTTTTGTTTAAGCTCTGTATGATCTTATGACAATTGGGATGAGTTTCATCCTGATTAGATAGTATGTGATGCTTATGCAGATTCGATGCGGGTTGGGTGGCATGGACAGTGGATCTTGAACTGGAATTATTTCTTATCAAAGGTTGATAATGGATGTGTGGAGTATCTGTTTTCGATGGTATGATGTCAATTGTTCGATCGTAGTTTGAATCAATACAGTAGGAATGGATAGCACCATCTGATAGGGTTGACCAGACCTGGATATTTACATTGAATATGATAGATATCCATTGTAAACAAAATGTGCCACCCTCTACATTTCCTTTCTCATATGGCATTGCCATGTTTACAAGGTATTGTTTCCAACTTCCAATTATTGGCATACTTTCTATGAGATATGGTAAAAGGTGTTGATGCAATCAATTAAACGCCTGTTGATTGCCACCTATAATTGCATTGCAAAAGGATTGCACAGTGTAAAGGCATAGTGAGTGCACATCAAACTATGTTGCTATCAAATAAAAAAATTGCATTGAACATACTATCTCCACAAGTAGATGTATTAGTTGTTTCTATGTGCAATCCATGGGAGTGTATATTATGCATAATTCATTTCCAATGCAATTGAAGGTATTTGCAGGTGAGGGACAAGTAAATATGAGGTCCTCCAAGATTTCATATGGATAATTTTTTATAGAGCAGTGGTTCATAATGACCACTTAGAGGATTGACATCATGGAACAAGATGCAATATGGATCTCTATATGAAATTTTATTGAATAGTAGATATCTTTTTTTTCTTGTTAATGACCAAATTCCAATTGATATATTCAACCACTTGGCCAGCCATTGTATACAAAATGTATCTCCCCAAAGCCCCCTGTCATGTGCAAGCAGAGTTGCAGATGCAGACAATCGCATCTTTGAAAAATACGAACTGACATCATGTATTACATGCAATTGGAAAAGAAAATAAGACACCAATTCGTATTGATGTGACTCTAATGCCTCAACGTTGTCATTTTCTAAATAGGCCAAGAAATGATCTATCAATCCATTGCGCAGCTCGGTCGAGGAATAACGAAAATGCAATAGAACTTGAAATGCATCGAAGAGGCAATCTCCCACAGTATATGAGAATGCATCTAATCTAAAAAGGCCATTTTTATGCAATACATGGTCAATGTCGTCATGTATAATGGAGTTTGTATCTATTTGATAGTAATCAACATCTATTACTTGCTTCATCTTTTAAGTTGTGATTTTCAAGATGTTTCTTAGTTATGTTTAGATAATATGCAAATAGAAAAAAGGAAAAAGAAAACTATAAGTTCGGAATTGCATACCAATTCCGCTATGTATCCTTCAACCTTCTTCGTTTCAAATTCAATGCTCTGTGGTTTCTATAGAATATGACAAACAAACAAAGCTATAGTGAGCGTTGAACCATATAGAAGAGATAATGAAAATTAAACAACACTATAAATTTTCTCTGTACAAACACTGAGTATTTAAGACATAATTTTTTAATTTATTTTAGGTGTGCATCTTATAAGTGTTTTGGTAGCCATTGTATATAGATTTACAATCATATTCATCATTTATTTTCATCCCCACTCTTTAGAAATCAACACTAAACATATTTCAAATGACTTGTTGATGTCTCTCCCACTTAGAAAACTCACATAGATGGTTTGTGGGATAAACAAAAGTGGAAGAAATAGGCATTATGGACTTTTACCACAGGAACGGAACCAACACATAGCACAACTTCTTAAGGTTTCAATTATCTTACAAGATGAAGAATATATTCTAAAATGTTTCAATTATCTTACAAGATCAAGAAGATATTCTAAAATTGGGCACTCTGAAACTCATCCTGAGACAGATCAGTGAACTGTCCATTCAGGTTACAAAGAATCATTTCCACAAGACGAGGTCCAGATCTAAAAACGATGATGGAAGGTGCTTTGGAAAACCGTAAGTCCATAATAAAACCAACAACTATATGTGGTTTTGCATCAGAATAAAATATTTCCCTGTCATAACCTGCAAAGAAGGCATGGGAAGGTCCTCGTAGATGCTTGCTCTGCAATGAAAACTCTGAATTATTTTGGAAAATCCCTTTGCATTGTCATTTTTCAAAGAGTTATGCTATGATGTCCAGGACATGAAAGTGGGCATATGTGATTGGAATGGGACAGCCTAAAAAATGCACTAAACGTATGGTTCCAGGAGCAGAAAGATGAGGAGAACATCCCATATCCTTTTTTATATGTCACTATGGATGTGACACGGGTGGGTTATGTATTCAACATTGACCTGCAAAGGCGACAAGATTTCTTGTTCAACACTTTTTGGGGATAGCGATACATTCCTATTTCTTTGATCCTAGTAGTCACATATAAGGATGTTATGTAAGAGAATTTCCACTTGTATTATTTCTAGTTTTTTTTTTACATTTATTTTTATTTTCAACACTTCGTAGTATTGAAAATTCTTACCTACAAACTGCAAATAGTAAACAACAAACAACGAATAGGAATGAAACCATGGTATTGAAACTTAATTGTGAATGGGGAACGACAGAAGCGCAGTTCCAATTGAAGGTGCAGAATCTCAACCCTATAAACTACAACAACAGGTCCAACTATGAATGCAGAACACCAACCTTGCAAAGTTGAAGCAAACAAGGGCGTAGGATTTCAACCTTGCAAAGTGCAAAAACAGTTCGAATTGCGGGTGTAGGACTTCAACCTTCCAAAGTTGAAGCAAACAAGAGCAAGCAGCAAACAACAAACCAGTGAGAAAACACCAAGAGGTCCAACTACAGTTGAAAGACCTCAACTTTGCAAAGTTGAAGCAAACAACAATAAGCAGCATCCAGTGAACCAACAAGCAAGCAAAAACTAATGAACCAATGATGTCGGTGGAGAACAATATTGCCCAAATTCACTGCAGGCAAGATTATATCCAAAACTCAGAGGAAAATGTATTGTGACAGACCTGTTAAGTAAACATTTAAGGCTAGCGGGCCTGTTAAGTAAACATTTAAGGCTCTCGGGACTGTTTAAGAGCCTCATGCTATGTAAACATTTAAAAACGAATGCAATGTGTCTCGCATGTTTACGTACTTAATAATAATAATGCATATTTAAGTACTTAATAATAATAATAATAATAATAGTTCGAACAATAGAGAGTATGCAAAAATTTATAGTAAAAGGACAAACTAATATGAATTCAACGAATTACCGATCGCTATAGTACCTCTACGCCTTCGACAATGACTAATAATAAAACTAAGTGTCGATGCTCAAAACTTTGGATATCTAAACATTTAAATAAAAATAATAAAATTTCAAAAAGACTGTACATGATCAAAACTTTAGATATGTTAACATTTAAAACATTGGGAATGGCGAAGTTGGCAATAAGACTTCAAATTTATTCTCCAATGAGATCATGACATACAAGGGTTTCTGTATTATACAAAAAATAATGTTTTTAGTCCTCTAGTTTGAACAATAAAAATTATGCAAAAATTTATAGTCAAAGGACAAATTAATATGAAATCAATGAATTACCAATCGCTATAATCCCTCTACACCTTTGGCGAGGACTAATAACAATGGTACTATTATTGTATGAATTTGACATAGTTTTTTTTTTCCACGTACCCTATATAAAAAGTGATGATGAAGAATGTATCATAACCTCTTTGACATTTCACTTTAGTATACTTTTATGTAATTAATTATTTCCTTTTACTTTTATTTTCGTTGGGAGTGGAGTAACTTCATATTTATATTATATTTTAATGAAATGTACTATTTACAGTAATTATGTTTATGTTTGGTGGAAGGAAAAACATTATCATATCAAAGAAAGAAATTCAAATGGCATATATTAATTTTATTGATTTTAAATTTTGGGTTGAAATTTTTGATGCAAAATATCTAATGACAATAAAGAATTGGCATTAATGACTTTTGATTAATAATTGTAAATTGTTTTTACAAATGATTGATAACAAACAAGTGTTTGTCTTAATAACTCTAAATTATGAGTATAATTCTCAAATAAAAAATGATTAGGTGTAAACCAACTATTAGTTTTAATGTTCTTTATTTCATTTCATGATTGAATTTTCTTTTATGCCAATCCAATTGATGGTAACCATGTGTCTGCCATAATGTCCATTATTTTAGGAGTTATGTTTCCTAGTGAACATTAATTTGGCATGAAGGTAAAATGCTTGAAATGGATCAAAATTGCAAACATTATGTGAAAAAGGATTTAGGAATGGACAAATATTTTATTGTTATAGAGTCAACACTTTATCTTTTGTAATATTTGTGAGAAATATTTGGTATGGGTTTGTTAAATTTGTGTTAATTAGATAGTTAAAATAAATTGAAAAATGCTTGCACAAGATTTTATATACAATGTATTATTGAGGAATCAAATACAAATAAATAATTCTTCTGTGATTCAAAGGCAAGCCACATGAGCATAAGTAAATGTACAGATGGCAAAGTAAATAAAGTCGAACAATGAATTCCTCGTAGTGAATGCTAGCTCTAATATATAAAAACAATGAAAAGAAGCCTAATGGGTTGGGTTAATCGAAATATTATTGTTCAATATGGTTAATTCCTTATGATGTATATAGTTTTTATAAGTTGGTAGAAGACATATAACTAAATAATATTGAAATTATTATTTCTTAAAAATCTAAGTAGTCCTCATAATTAAAATGCAGTGTAGTTTTTATAAAAGACATATAACTAAATATCATTGAAATGATTATTCCTTGAGAACCTAACTAGTCCTCATAATTAACATACAATACTTGTGCATATATAATTGCTTTATAAAAATCTCCAATCATAATGATTATTAAAATTATATATATATTTAAAAAAAAAACATCTAAAATTAGATTTGACCATTAAACCTTGATTGGTGATCTAACCTATACCAGGCATTACAAATGATTTTAAATTGAATCATTGTCATCCTTTACCCAGAACTAAACGTGGCCATAATAAAGATGGACCCCACATTAATTATCAAATCTCCCATCAACTTTACAGAAATTGGATGTCATTATAGCACTATGCCTCGTTGGTGCTTGTTCTTTGGTGTTATGTGACAACTAATTGCCACTTGCATTTTGGCTTTTTCTTTTTAATGTCACATAGTACACTTCAATGAAATCCTTTACAAGGAACTAATGTAATGGTATTGTGTTTAGAAAATGTGGACATGATAAAGAGGGACCCCCTCTTAACTATCAAATATCCCATCAACTTTACAGAAGATCAGGATTGGAAGCCATTGTAACACTATTGCTGGTTCTTGTTCTCTGATGTGTGTGACAATTACCACTTGCTACTTCACTATTGTTATTTATGTCACATTAAAATACCTTTAATGTCTTCTTTTGGCTTTAGCAATGAAATCTTTTGGCTTTTGCAATGTAATCATTGGTTTTGGATGACGAGAATTAGTGATAATACCGTTAGTGTTTTATGAGGTTTTCAAAATTTTAGTAAGTTCAATTATAATCAGTTGTTTAAAAGTAGTTAAATAGTTATAATAATAAATGATTTAGTTATAATAATAATTTAATTGATATTACTCATTTTAATTTGATTTTTTAACTTTTCATTCTTTCTTTCTTAATTAAATTCTTTGTTAACAGTATTAAAGTTAAATCACATACATATTTAGATTTACTTAAATTTTCTTATTATACATGATAATAAGAATCAAAATCTTACAATTTAAAAACATTCCAAAGTATAAAACAAAGTCTAAATTTTCTTATATTACATATAAGTTTAAATCATTTGCACATTTCAATTTACTTAAACTTTATTATGATACATGATATTAAGAAACGAAACCCTTGATACAATTTTAAAACATGACAAAGTCCAAAACAAAACCTAAATCCTTTTATCATGTCAACCTATGGTTGGTTATAATGATGCATGATAATAAAAAACAAAACCCCTATTACAATTTAGGAATATGCCAAAGTCTAAAACAAAACCTAAATCCTTTTTTCATATCAATGCTTATAGATATTTTCTTTATTTTTTAAATATAAAATTACAATGTTAATATTATTGTAGATTTGTTTTTTTAATAGTTGAGAAATTTGGTAAAGAAATTTAAAATCTCTGATTTTTTATAAAAAAAAAAAATTAAAAATATCAGGTACAATGAAAATCTCTTATTTGTGATGATTATGTTAGAATCCTGTATGATAGACAAAGTTTCAAAGCTGTAGAAAATTCTCCTAGCTATGATAATTGTGTTTTTATTTTTTTAAGATAATGTTAGATTTTGATAAATAATATTAGAAATCTTGATGTTAGTGTTCTTCAAATTTTAACATAATCATTAGAAATGAAATTCTTAATTAGAGTTTGTAGGTTTTTATAGTTTTTCATAATGTTGTTGTTTTCTGGATATAAACTGTGTGATAACGTGAGTTTGTAAGTTTTTTAGTGTTGTTAATGTTTTTTAGATATAAACTTTGTGAGGAGTTATAAAAATTCAAAAATTTATATATAAAAAAAAAAACACTAACACTAACAGCATTGTGAAAAACTATAAAAACCTACAAACTCTAATTCAAATTCCCATTTCTTATGATTATGCTAAAATCACGTGATAGGACAAAGTTCAAGATTGGAAGAAATTTCAATTATAATGGAACATTTGTTAACTTTTAATGGTAAAATAGTTTGAATGTCCATTATCTTGCTCCTTAATCATATTTGAATTTGTTTTATTATATCAGTGTGTTCTAATATAATGTTGGAGCTTCAAAACATCACATTTCTAACCATTTATAATGTAATATAAATAACTTTGGACCGTGATAAAAAGTGTGTTCTAATATAATGTTGGAGCTTCAAAACATCACATTTCTAACCATTTATAATGTAATATAAATAACTTTGGACCGTGATAAAAAGATATTCAAAACACCTACAATTTATACTAAAAGCCTTGATATTTACAAAATTCTATCCATAAAACAAACTCCAACTGTAACGAATTTTACTCCCATCAATTTTGTTTGCCAACTTTAAATTGCAAAAAAGATGCCTGGCATCCCAATCGTCATCATATTATCATATTTGTGAATTGACAAGATATTTTGCCTATTTTGTAGGCAAAGCGTTGAGCTTTTGGTTGGAATCATAGCACGAGAAGGTTTGGCAGGGAGATAGGATAAGACCTAAGGGCTCAAGCATATATCTGATGTAAGAGTTGGTGAATAAGTAATCTACAGTACTTGTCTTTTTTTGGTTAAAATTCTAAGGAAGTAATCTACAGTAAGTGTCTTTTTTTGGTTAAAATTCTAAAGAAGTAATCTACAATAATTGTCTTTTTTGGTTAAAATTCTGGCTAAAAACTGATAGAAAAGGATATATGCTTTGTCTTTTTTGGTTAAAATTCTGGCTAAAAACTGATAGAAAAGGATATATGCTTGGAATTTGCAGTATATATGATGGTCTGATCCATTTTAAGATGAGAATCAAACATATCTGCTTTAAGAATCGGTAAAGGAGTTGTCTCTTTTGTTAAAATTCTGACTAAAATTTGTTAAAATTCTGACTAAAAACTGATAAAAAGGATTTATATTATATGGTGTTTTGAATCTTGACCGTTTTAAAACAAATCCAGAAATTCAGATTTCTTTTAAAAGGGATTTATACTAGGGAATCTATCCTGAGGATTTTTTTAGGGAATCTAAAACGACCCAAAACTTCAAATTTTGAAAATAAAACAATGCACAACAAAACAGCCAAACAGTAAATCGCCAACAAAATCAGAAAGTTAAATTTGCCCCCTTTTTAGATTGCCAAACAGTAACAGTGAAGTTTGCCCCCTATTGATCGAAAGGTTGCGAAGACGTGGACCTCCAATGCTTTCCATACGCCAACCACAACAGCAGGGTTTCTTACTTGAAGCAGTGTTCTGTGCTATATAGGGTCAAAGTTATACTACATGGTGAGACCTCTAGCATGACATAATATGTCGAAGTCCCTGCATGATGTCTTTAGCATGACATAACATGTCAAAGTGACTGCACGATGCCTTTCTGCACTTTATAGGATCAAATTTCTAGTTCTGTGCTATACAGAGTCAAAGTGCAAC
>JASDQU010240737.1:83969-96114 GCA_032191745.1 Picea mariana
ATAATAAATGGTATCGTGACCCGTGCACACATAAGTGGATCAAAGCCCACCCCCATGTCCTTCAACTTTTTAGAAACCAAATGGCATAACTGTGTATTGGTAATAACCCCATCCTATCACGACGGAAAGAAGATTGAGATATGGAACGAGACGGAATGCCAATGCGACTAGGGCCCAAACCCTAGCTGCCACCGCTCTGATTTTCGTTTGCAGGGGCGCTGAGCTTCGGTTGTAGCTGCCGATCAAGGTTCCCATCGCTCTCTCTGCATACAGGGCGCGAATCGGATTTTCCAACGCGTCCCTCCTGCATGCACACGATCTGGAGCAGTGGTAGCCTCTGGTGGTCGCCGCCCTGCCAAGATGGCTCCAAATCCGATTGCCGAGAACGAAGAAGATCCTTTGGAAGCATTCAAAGCGTCAGTCCGCTTGGCAGGACCTAAATCCAAGCCTTCTCTTTCATCTAAGTTTGTTAAGAAGATGGAGGAGATCCCTTCTCTGGAGCTATCTCCAGAGGAGCCTTGCAACCTTGCCCTCTTTCTGGCAGAAAAGGCCCTCATCAGAAAGTTTACCGGGTTATGGCTCAGCCCCAAAATGGTGGAGGCATGGATGGATGAACGATGGAAGCCGCTGATACAGGGAAGAGTTTCTTGGTGTGCAGTAGGCAAGGGTTTTTTTGTCTTCAGTTTCTCAAGGACAGAGGACCGTGATCTAGTTTTCAGATCTGGACCCTATTTCATGGGGTTGAGAGGGTTGTTCTTAGCCCCCTGGACTCTTGACTTCAATCCCGGAGCTGAGATCACCATAGCCCCTGTTTGGGTTAGGCTGCCTCACCTCCCCTTGCATCTCTGGGGGAAAATCTCTCTAGAGGACATTGGAAATAAGCTTGGGCGTTTCCTGGACAGTGTGGAACCGAAAGGGGAACAATTTACCTACGCTCGTATTTGTGTTGAGGTTAACCTCGAGAAAGGCCTACCGGAAGCCATCAAGCTCTCCCTGGGGGAATGGTGCCATATCCAAGAGCTGGACTACGAGCAAATCCCTTTTAAGTGCCTCCGGTCCCATGTATACGGTCATTTCGCAAAAAGCTGCCCCAAAGTCTCTGAGGAGCTGGGACCAGTCAAAGAAGATGATTTTCAGCCAGTATCTAATCGACGAAGGCAACCAAGGCGAAAGGATCCACTACCCCAGGCTCCGAAGGCCACTCATTCAGCAGATGCAACTCTAGAAAATAAAAACAGCTTTGATGTGCTGAAGGAAGATGAAGCCCTAGATCTAGAAGCAACAGTAGTGGAGGAAGATCCTTCGGTAGATGAAAGCCTTCCGGACTCCACCCCCCCAGGCCCAGTAGCAGTGAGAGAATTTTGGGCTTCAGATCCGGAACCCTCTGCCTCTGTAGGTCTGACTGTTTCAGTCCCCTCTAGCGATTTTGTGGAAACTTCTGAACCTGAAGACAATTCAGTTCCATCTCCACCCCTTACCCGAGGACGAAAGACCAACAAAGCACGCAGAGAAAAGGAGGCGGCCTCCAACATTTCTTCAGGCTCTCAGAAAAAGTTGGATCCCTTCTTTAAGAGGAAAATTCCACCCCCCTCGGGTTAATGCTTTGCTTCTGTCTTCTACTGTGCTCACAGTTTGTGAGAATTTACTCATGTATGCATTTTTTGTCATTTTCTCGAATTAGCTCCAGAAGCAGATGGGATTGGCTTCCCAAGACATTCACAAGAAGGTTGGCAGCACTGTTAGAGGTCACCAACCTTCTTAAGATTTGTAACTTTCTGATTCTGGCTTGCCAGAATGCCGTCTAATGCAACATAACCGTTCTTGTAAAAAAAAAAATGATGGTGAGGGAAAAAATGAAAAGAAGAAGGTTAAGTTCCCATGTAAGCTTTGGGTGGATGACACATGACTCATCAATGACCTTGGATCGAGGAAGCCCAAAAGATTTTGGCACAACAACAACCTGCTATGTTAACTAACCCTTTCCCTTAAGGGCAAAATATGGCATAGGCTTCCTCATCCACAAACGCGCCTGGAGGAAATCAGGGTGCCCCCACACTTAATGCTAACACCGAATCCACAAATGTGTACATGATGAGAGAAGATGCTCATCTTCAGACTAGGGACCATGATTACAAAATACTTGAATCTGTTGGGAAGGGAAAAGAAGCTCCTGACTCAATGCCTCCTCTTCATATCGATAAGACAATGGGAGAAACAATGACTCGCATCCCCAAAGGCGCGTTTAAGAAAGTTTCTCATAATACAAATGCAAGGGTTGCTCAAAACTACTCTGTGATTGAAGATCTTGCGCAAACCCCTTGTGTGATGTCTTCTCTAAAGGTCCTCCAGAGTTTCCCCTCGTAGAGAAAAGCGTTATGGTCCGCTTTAGGTGTTGTCGAGTCAGCTAACTCGAGATCTATCATTTTTTACCCTTCCAATCATAAACCCCATTTTCCTCACCATGTCACCTTTCAGATAGTAGTGGTTTACGCCATGAAATTGTTGACATGAAATATTTTTCTCATGGTGGTAAACGAGGGTGCATCAACTTGCGTTATATTGTTGGCATGTGGGAAGGCTATTGGTCAACCCGAGTTGTCTCCATCTCCTACATTGTTCAATTCATTTGAAGGACATTCTTTTCTACTGCATGGAATAATCCCCTCCTTCCTCATGCAGTTGGAGGGAAAAAACGTGTGTGTTGAGGTCGAAGTAGTCGACATGCCTCTCGACTACAACCTTTTGTTAGGTCGAAGTTGGGCTTATGCAATGACAATAATTGTATCCTCTGTCTTTTGAGTACTATGCTTTCCTCATGAAGGTATGATAGTAATCGTTGATCAATTGTCCTTCTCTCATCTTGACCCTTTATCGGGGGCATCCACAGTCTCGATGATTGATAAACCGCAACAGGGTACCATCAACTTAGGTGCTGGAATTTTTCCATCTTTGATGGGTTATTTTGATTTTCCACCACCTTTGAATGATGTTAAGTTTATTTTGGTTGTCCTTGATCAGCTTGACGCTGGGATTTTCCAAGTGGCTTCCATGATATCAAACATATAGTCGAAGCATATCTTGATGATATTGCGTCACGTTGGCGCAAGAGAACTGATCATCCCACTCACCTTCGACTTATTTTTGAGAGGTGTCGCTACTACCAAATTCGCTTGAATCCAAACAAGTGTAGTTTTTGTGTTACATCGAGACGTTTATTGGGTTTTATCATGTCTACCAAAGAGATCATGGTTGATCCTCTTAAGGTTGAGGAAATAGTTCAATTCCCCCCCCCCCCCCNAGAGTCTTCAAGGGAAAGCTAACTTCTTACGACGATTTATTGTTAACTATGCCGAAATCACTAAGGGGTTCATGCATTTTTTGAAGAAAGGGGTCCCATTCTTTTGGGATGAAGCGACTCAACGCTCTTTTGAAGTGTTGAAAAGTGCCCTAATGTCTGCCCCTCTACTCAACCCTCCTTATTATGGCAAATATTTCTTGTTATACTTAGCTACAACAGAATCCACCATCGGTATGGTCTTGGTTTAGGAGGATGATGCACTCCAAAAACACGTTATCTACTACCTCAGTCGAGGCTTAGTTAGACTAGAACTCAACTATACCCATGTTGAGAAACTGGCTTTGGTAGCTGTCCACACTTTCCAAAGGTTTCGTCATTATATTATACTCCATAAGACCACCATCATGGCCGTCGTTAATCCTTTTCAGTACGTGTTGACACGATGGGTCTGTTGGGCTCTAAAGCTAAAATCAACCTCTATGCATCAACCAAAGGTAGGCACTGGCACAAGCATTTTACTTGTTGCCTACGTAGGTTCTTACCTTCCGTTTTCAATACCCAACCTCCAGAGATGAAACACCTATAAAGGAACAACAATCGTAACGGGAACGATAACTGTTCTTTTCAAATGAATAGAAACTACCCTCAAAGGAACAACGGTCGTGCRAAAGGAATGGTAGCTGTTCCTTTCAAATGAACAACAACTACACTCAAAGGAACAATAGTCGCATGAAAAGAACGACAACTGTTCCTTTCAAATGAACAACAACTACACTCAAAGGAATAACAATCGCGCGAAAGGAACGACAACTGTTCCTTTSAAATGAACAACAAATACACTCAAAGGAACAACATTCGCTACATTGGGCTGAATTAATGTTGAATTAATTGAATTGTAGTATTTGCCCAACTATTCAATTGTCAACCCGAGGAAGTCTTTTATTTCAAAGTTACCGTGCACAATATATGCAAGCAGCAAATTCCAACTAACACTATTATCTATTTAATAAAATAAAACACATAACTTAAAATCAATCAAATCCGCTCTTGCTTGAAAATATACTCAGCTGAAATAAAACACTACCACACATAAATTAAAGGAGTATTAACAAAATGAAGTAACAACAACATGAATTGAATCTTAATGTAAGAGCAATCTAATAAACAACACACAACTGTAAGCAGTGATCAACTAATCATAAACCAAGATAAATTAAGACAATGAAAAGAAAAATACAAGTAAATGAATAAGACCAACACATACTAGATTGAGGGGGCCCTGCCTCACCTAGCATGTGTGGCCAAAAGACTTACAAGATTAAGAGAAAGTTGCACATAATTGCAGATCCATCAACTCCTTTGTATTATTGAAGAAAACTCAAAAATTACATAAGTTCAGCTCTTTCTTACAAATAAATTCTATACAATTTCATGAATGACTCTCTCCTAATTGAAGAGGTCTTATTTATACAAATCAAATCCCCAAATCCATGGTTGCTCAAACAAATTGCTAAGTTTAGAGAATCGACCGCAACTATAAATCTAGAAAATACCGTTTTAAAGAACCAGCGATTTCTCTCAAACCATAGCTCCAATTGGAAAACGACCCTCCATGAACTCAATTGGGCCCATTCTGAACAAAACCCATGTCTTGGACTTTCGAGATTCATCCTCAACTTCTCACAATATTCCACGCAAATTCGTCTCTCCTTATCTGCCACGTTTTTCACTGAAAACGGTTAACCACGAGCTGGAACTCACATGTGTCATTTGGAGGTTGGAACCTTGACTGCTGCAACTATTGATACATAAAATCACTTGTCAAACCATCATCAGAAAAATCATGCATAATAGTCTTTAATTCATTAAAAATGAAGGAAGAATAATCATTATTAACCACTAAAGCATAACAAGAATAATATGTCATTTTATGAGCAGTTTTAGCAAATGTATGGCAAATCGAATGATAAATGAACGATAATAGGACGGAGAAGGGATGGAATGGATGTCTATAGATAATGAAAATATGACAAATATGTGACCCAACAGGGTCATCGATAGGAATATTAGTCGATGGATCGTTATTATTCAAGAATTCGATTTGGACTTTGTTTCGACGAAGTCCAAGAAATATTTGGTCTTTACAAAGTTAATTTTGAAACTTTTGATTGAGAGTGGCAAAGATTCACCGGAAGAGTCGTTGATCAATGAAGATCTCTTCCTAATCACGTCTTCTGACCCTTGGTATGGAGATATACTTGTGTATCTTCAAACTCTAAAGTGTCCTCCCTCTACTTCTCATGATGAGTGTCGACGAATACTCCATCAAGTATGAAATTATCTTATAATTGATGACACTTTGTATTGTCAAGGAGTCGAATCCGTTATCCATCATTGTCTAACTCATGAGGAAGCAGAGCTTGTGCTAATTGATTTACACACTAGATCATGTAGCAGTGTGGTGAACCAAGCTGATTCACTACGTAAATACCCAATGTAGGTAGGACAACAGGTTATAATCCATAAATGATCATATATTAAATAATAATGTATATGAATATGAGATGATGAGATACAATAAGAATGAGGGCCTTATATACCCACGCAGGGGTGCACTTCCATGAAGATACGTGACCTTTGTTGGGTATGTGTTATATTCTTTGACCTTTGTTTTGGGCCGACATATTTTCACCGGGCCGACATATTTCCGGGACGACATATTTCTGGGACCACATGATATTAGGTGGTTTTTTGGCACATGGTTTTTGCCGATGGTTTTCTATTTCCGGTTAAGGAATTAGGATTTTGGACTAATCCAGGTCATTGGGTTAGGGTTTTGGATGCCGCTGGCTCCTATATGTATATTGTATTGTAAACAATGTAACACAAATGTATCAATATAATATATGCTGGTTTTCCCGGTTTGGGTTTCCAGGTGAAAAATCTCTGTGTAATGTTTGTATTTGCCATTGTATCTTTTCTGTTCTTTTCTGAATATCAGTTTGCAGTGGATATTGTACAAGGTTAGAATTTACAACCTTTCACTGGGAAGGTGTCTCTTTATTAATTATTCATTAACTATTATAATGTATTTATATTTATTATTATATATTATGTTCATAACATTGTCTTCCCCTTAAAAATGCTTTGTCCTCAAAGCATACTTATGGAATAATTATCTCTTGCTCTAGCTTGTAATATCATCTCCTTTTTATTCCTAAATTAGTGATCGTTGAGGACTTGAAATGAGAGGATCTTCTAAGCGTTGCGTAGAATCGTCGAATTGTAAGGGAGTTTGCCCACCTCAAATCGATCTTCTGCACAATGGAGCTTCTATGGGGTTCTTGTAGACAATTTGATGTATTTTGACTCCCATGATAACTTCTACTTTGAGAATCATTTGTAATGGAGGTAATATTTTTTGACATATTTTTCATTTGTTTGTGTGGATACATTGATTGGTTGAAGTATCGATTTTAGTGATTAGGATGTCTATAAGGCATCCTTGCAACATGTCTTTACTTCGTGTACTTGTTGCTTCTTCTTGATTAACACTTGGAATTGAGACTTCTTCATAGCCCTGGCTTGTTTATACTTTGACATGTGAAGACCTCTTTACATCAACTGAATCCCTTTGAGCTGCAAGGTTGACTGGGTCTGTATTAATTGCTTTATCCACCATCAAGTTTTTTCCATTTGAAGACTTTTGTAGTTCTACAGCTTCAGTCATTGTCTCTTATCTACCAATGATTCATTATTGATAACTTGTTCTAATTTGTCTTGTACCATATTCTTATCACTATTTATCTTCTTAATCTGGGTGAGTAAACTTTGATTATGAGCTTTTAGGTGACAAATTTCTGCGTCCTTGTCTATGATGATTTTGTCACATTATTTTTGGATCTCAAGTATTCACTGTTGTTTGTCTGAACATAGTATTTTGGATATCTGATCAAGATATTTTGACGTAGATATTGAATCTGACTTTACTGAGACGTCATGTAATTTAATTTTTTTCTTCTTGTAGGAAAACATTAAAAACTTTTTCTCAAGGTTTAATATTAAGCTACCCCATGTCTCTAACCTGTTAGCACTCAAAATGGTTTTGTAAATTTTGAGGCACTTTCTTTCGTTCGTGCTTAAATTATCATATTCTTTGGTCTTTCACCTTTTGTTAAAATCCTCAGATCTTCTATTTAGCTTTGACCATATTGATTTGATCAATGTTGCCCACAAACTCCTATGACTTTCTCCTCTTGACCTGCAATGCAAAAATGAAAAATAAATGTTACATAGCCTATAACCCTAGCTTTATTTGCTTTTATATTTTTGAATAACAATATGCACTTTTGTTATGAAGTGATGGGTGCTCGAAGTGATTCTAAACCTAATCCAAATCCGTAGTTCATGTCCACATGTCACACCAAACCTACACTAAATCCAAGCTATGAGTTAAGACTACATGCCTAATTATTATGTCTAAGTCTTGAGACTTATTTTAAACCAAACCAAACTTGGTCTCTCAGCTTCATGTCTTTTTATAAAAGTCAATGGGTTAAACCCAGCCAAAAATCAAGTCATTGATCAAGCCATAAATCAATCTTATCGACTAAGTCATCCAATATGCTAACTCCCGAGTAAAGCCATGGATTAAGCCATAAGTCAAGACTTAGGGTTTCTAGCCATGAGTTAAGCTTCAGGTTCAAAGCCACGAATTGTGTCATATGCCTAAAGCCACGGGTCATACCACATAATGCACAGGTCCAAGCCATGGATTCAAACCTCAACTTAGTTACATGTCGACACATAAACCAAGAAAGCGCCAAACTCTTTTCATTCCACACATTAACCAACACTAAGCCTAGCACAAGCGCCGTGTCTTCCCTTTATACATCTCATTGATACAACAATGTAAGCGTTGGCATATATGAAGACATCCTTCATGCCAACTATCAGCACTCTTGCAACAAAGGCATATCCCATTATAGTTGTTGTAGGACAATGATCAAAAGGGTGTGGATCAAATCAAGTGTTGTTATGATTGATATTGAAACAAATGCATTTATGATCCAAATAGAAAGTTTTGAAACAGTTTTGAAAGCTTGCAGTTTTGGTAGCTTAGTCAGATTTCAAAAGGCGTTCTTAGCCTCCGAAACCAGAACTTTCGACAGCTTACTCTCCATGAGTTTTGGTCTCTAAGCCACCAAAAACGTAGAGACTGGCAAAACGCTCTTCTTTTTGTCTAGATCGAGGATTTTTGTTTTCAGATCATATGGGGATGATTTTCTATGAAAGATAAGGGAGTACAGATCATCATCCTTTTCCAACTTTTGAGGCAAATGATAAGGCAAGAAGACCAAGTGGCCTTTCTATTTTTGGTTAAAACTGCTCAGCTGTCAAAGAAGGAATTCGATCTATTCTTTTGTCATCATTCAATAGGTTATTGAAGACTATGAATATTATTAGAGCTGTCGAAGATCATTGAAGACTTAGTGATAAGGGTTTGACATTTAAAATAGGTCTTGATTCTACACATCATTGTTATTTGATTTTGTTCTATCTTTAGTATATCAGATCCAGTTTTATAGGATCTTGAACTGTTTTTTAAAGGCTATAAAGCCTATGAATTTTAAGAAGATAGGGGTTCCAGTTTGGAGACTTTTCCATATGTGTGCTCTCAGACTTCTCATTTCATATCAATAATATAAGCTTACTTTTCCATTATTGTTCAGATTCTCATCTTCTACCTATTCTATACTTGCACTTGAATATTATATTCATGTTGTTCATATTTGTCTAATGCCCGATAACTGTCATCTTATCATTGCATTGATTAATTAGAATTGTAGGTACTCTTTACCTATTGTAATTGGCCATTCATATATACTTTATGTGTATGTTTCTATTGGTATAATAAAGTATTCTCCATACATCCACTTTTTATAAACTCTCTGAACAATAGTGGTTGAAAGCCTTGTCCATCTGAGTGTGTTTATGCATGTTTTGAGTGAGTGAGGTTGGATTAAGTAGTCCAACTTGATCCATTTTTATAAATCATTGAGATATTAGTTAAGTTACCAGGCTTCATCGAGCCACAACCTAGAAGGACTCATGGAGTGATAACAAATTGGTGTCGTTGTCGAGGAATCTGAAAGTTGAAGCAAGCTTCCCTGGGAGACGACATAGATCCAGTCTTTGATGATAAACAAAGCCTGGATACTTTTTGGTTGTAATCTTCTATCTGGTGACTCCATGAAGGACGAATTCAATGGTGACTCCACAATATTCAGATGTCAAAAGAATTTGTTTCTCTTTTGGCTCGGAGGTTTGCACCTCTCAAATTCTCTTCAATTCCTGGTTTCCCACATCCAATACCTCATATGTCGGAATGAGGAGATTTTCTGCCTGTCTTCAAAGAGAGCAAAGAAGATAATCCTGCAGAACACGTCCTCAAGTTTCATGAGTATAAAGATCTACTAGATCTGCAACATGAAGATGTTCGTATGAATATGTTCATGTATTTATTGTATGATGATGCACGTAAGTGGTATTTCTCTTTACCTCCTTCCAGCATTTCATCCTTGAAGGATTTTCACAGAGTATTCATTGAGCACTATAAAAGGTACTATTCAGATGAGTTTGCATTTGATAATTGCTGTGAAGAATACATATTGCATTCTCAGGTTGAAAATGTAAATAGAGAGGAATATCTCCTTCAAGATCTACCTCATCTCTCTTATGATCTTCATGGTGATGTGCTTTCCCATAAACACGAATTAGAAAGCAGTAAGGAAGAAGCTGGAATTTCTCCTATTACTATTATTCCTGATTTTCATAAATCTAAAGAGTTATTTTCTTTAGTTATGAATCATAAGGATCCGTTTTATGTTGATCAAATGTCCATTGGAATCAGTAATAGTATCCCACAGTTTTTAGATTTACAGATCAAGGAAATATGCGGCAGACATGAGGAGGTAGATTTACAGAGATCATCCATTAACAAAGAGAAACAACAATAGGGTTGTCTTTTTCCTTATGTACCTTTTATTTCAAATTTTGATGGAAAGATTGATGATGATGAGGAAGAAGGTGATGTCATTTCAAATCTGTTTCGAATCCCTATTGCTGATAACTCTATGCAAGAATATTCATCTCTGTCATTAGAATATTTTCCCGATGTTCCCATATTTGATAAATATAGTGATGAGGAAGAATATTTTAAGGTTTATGAAGGGTTGTTGACTACTAAACTTTCATCTAGTTCTACTTTTCAGCAAAGATATGATCATAAATGTATCCAGGTTGTGGTTAATGATAGTTATGAAGAGTATGCTGCAATAGGGGACACCTCTCATTTTGACCAAGATATTGATGATATTCAGGTTGTTAACCATAGTATATATGCTTTTGACATTGTACCAAATCCATCTACTGTCGTAGGTTGTCATGAAGATCAGATTGTGTCGTCTGAAAACTTGAAAAATGACGAGCATATTTTTATATCAGCATGTAATCATATTGAATCTGTAGTAGATACTAAGGGCAACCCTTAGCTTCCAGATTTGCGGACAAAGGGAGATTGCAACAGATATGAGGAGGATGATGATGAGATGAAAAATCCAGATCAACAGTTCATCATATATGTTTCTCTGACAGAGGTTGAGCAGTCCACATTCAACATTGAGATCAGTGAAGGAAAAGAACAACAACATTTCTTTCAGTTGGAACAGTATCATGAAGAGGTTTTCCTTTATGATTTTGATGACCCTATTGCTGATTTTCCAGAATCCATGAGTAGCAAAAATATCAAAATATTCATGTCAGATGAAAGTTGGTTCTGTCATCTTTTCCAACAACATTTATGTATGCTATGGTTACCTATATTTTTCAAGTCTAGATCAAGGATGTTTTCAATAAATCAGTTTCTTACATGGCTTCATTGGAAGCATGACTTCACTTGATAAGAGACAATACAGTTAGTTAGTGTAGGAGTAGGCAGAAGAATAAGCTCTTCATACGAGCATATAGATTATGTTCAGTTGTTGATTTCTTGAATAATCAGAGTAGGCTACAGGCAAGCTACAGGTTTGCAAAGGATCAGTTGTACAAGCCAGATGACTCCATAGCCCAATGGTAAAGGCGACTGGAACTACTAGGTTATTGGAAACCTCGTAGGGAGGTATCCATCCCAGTTGGAGCCAATGTTAGCACTCAAAATGGTTTTTTAAAATTTGAGACACTTTCATTCGTTCATGCTTAAATTATCATATTCTTTGGTCTTTCACCTTTTGTTAAAATCCTCAGATCTTCTATTTAGCTTTGACCATCTTGATTTTATCAATGTTGCCCAGAAACTCCTATGACTTTCTCCTCTTGACCTGCAATACAAAAATGCAAAATAAATGTTACATAGCCTATAACCCTAGTTTTATTGGCTTTTATATTCTCAAATAACAATATGCACTTTTGTTATGAAGTGATGGGTGCTCGAAGTGATTCTAAACCTAAAGCCAAATCCCTAGTTCATGTCCACATGTCACACCAAACCTACACTAAAGCCAAGCTATGAGTTAAAACTACATGCCTAATTCTTATGTCCAAGTCTTGAGTCTTGTTTTAAACCAAACCAAACCTGGTCTCTCGGCTTCATGACTTTTTATAAAAGTCAATGGGTTAAACCCAGCCACAAATCAAGTCATTGATCAAGCCATAAATCAAGCTTATCGACTAAGTCATCCAATATGGTAACTCTCGAGTCAAGCCATGGATTAAGCCATGAGTCAAGCCTTAGGGTTTCTAGCCATGAGTTAAGCTTCAGGTTCAAAGCCACGAATTGTGTCATATACC
>JASDQU010240737.1:96214-116826 GCA_032191745.1 Picea mariana
TACTAGAAGCATGGTTGGCCACAGTCTGTCTGTTATAGTGACAATTGTTGCATTTGGTTGGATAAATGATCTGTGGGCTTGTTTTGTGTTGATCCCATAATGCCATTGTCATGAGGCTGAGACTTTGGTTTGGTCAAGTCAAAGGTTGTCTATGGTGCATCATGAATAATCTCATGAAGCATGTTAGATTTTGAATAAATCAATTCTAGTTGTTGAGCCCTCATTATAGCCTCTTCCTCAACAAACACTCCAGAAGTTGTGACGTCTTTAGAAACACATAGCACCAAAGACTTTAGGAACCACTCGAGAAAAAATGCAAGAGGAACCTTTACTTTAATAAAGCTCTTACAATGATGTCATTCTTGGATATGATTAGAGAAGTGAATGGCCTTAGTTTGCTCGAAATTGGCCATCAACTCAGTGCCAACATCATATCTCATCGGTAGTTGAAAATGGTTCAAGAAAACCATTGCTAGATCGTTAAAGTAAGAGTACTTAGAGCAATCGAGTTCAATATACCACTTCGCAGCACCCCCTATGAGAGTGTGTTGAAATGGTCACAGCTTAATAGAGTCATCATTCAGCAAATTGGAGGAGCACCACAGGTGAAAAGTTGTAACATGATTGCCTGGATCTTCACCAGGCTTGCCTTCAAATTTTGGAATATCTGAAGGAAACTTAGTTGGCATAGGAGGCCAATGTGGATCATGAAAAATAGTGCCATTTAACAACCTTGAAAAGTTTGGCAAATGAAGAGTTGCCAAAAACAATAACCTGGGTTGTGGCAAAGTTAAAGGAAAAGAGGAACCTAGATATTGGTTGGCACCAGGTTGCCAAGAAAGGTGTGCTTGCTAACCAGGGTTCTAGTTTCTACTAGGGTTTCCTTGGACAGTGTAAGGGACCTGCGAACTAGTCTGCATCGTAGACGAATTCAAATAATTTGATGACATACCTTGAGTGGGGATTTCCCTCTACATGGTATTCCAAAAGCCTTGGTTAGGGTTGCCCCCAAACGATCCCCCTAGTATAGGAATTGAACCTTGCCCGGGGTTCCATTGAACCTGGGAGGGGTTTCCCCTGATTGACATCCCTTGTAGAGGTATAGAACCCTACCCGGGATTTCCAAGACCTTGAAAGGAAGTGGTTCATGCCATCAATCCTTGTGAAGGTACAAAGCTTTGCATAGTGTTGGATTGATTGAGAAAGGGATTTCCCCTTAACAAAAATGTAGACAAAGAGAAGGCGTTATTCCTAAAAGCACTAAATAAAGAGAACGACTTGGACCCACCTGAGTCATATAGGACTGAGGCCTTTGACTCCCTCCGCTAAACAGGCTAAAACTGACATTGGGCTCGGATGGTTGCTGAAAAACACCTCCAAGCAAGGGGGACAGAGGGGGAATATGACCCCCACCATAAGGGACAACATTGTACGGACCAGAAGCGCCCCCGAGAGATCCTTGCAAGGGAGTAGTAGAAATCCATGCCCCCAGACCAGTAGTTTGTAAAGTGGAGTAGGTTAAAGTCAAACTTACGTCAAAACCCGACATCCCATATGAGAAAGGAGTGGCAGACGTGTTTTGTTTGGTCGGAGTATGAACAGTGGTTGAAGTCATAGAAGAGATTGTGCCACTGCCAGAAGTGGTAGGTGTCTGACTAGAGGTATTCCTTGTAGGGGAAGGCGGGGGAGGGGGCATGTCTCCCCCTCCACTAGCGGGYAGGATGAGAGTATGAGTACTTCCGATAGAGGAAACATCATTTCCTTCCATAGCCAGTCACCTAACGAGACAACGATCATGAGTAGTCACCTCAGAAGGGACTATCTGAACAATAAATGGTGYTGAGAGGTCAATTATCAKAGGGTTTGTGGGCCTAATGAATCCTTCGACTTCGAAGTCTGAAATGCTAGTTACCTCTGGTGCAAGAGTGTCTCCTCTAGGAATAGGATCGAGCACAATTTCTTGTGGCCCGATAGCTTCGAAAGAACCTTCTTGATCTAACCTTCGCCTCCATGGTGGCAGGGGTGGCTCTACAGTTATCGACGGTAAACCTTAGAGCATGCACGAACGATGGAGATAGTGATCATCCACTTTGTGAAATGATAAATCGACACTCTAAGGTAAAGCTAGGGAGAAGCACAAAGCACACACTACAAAGTCCCTAAAGATAAATCAAGCAAGCAAGAGAAGGATAGGAAGAAGAATTACGCCAACCAAAACTAGAGAAACTTATTGGTGCAAGTGTAACTTGAACACGGAAACACCCTTCGGGTATACTCTGTGAAGCGTGGTCCGATGTCTGTCCTAGGTACCGCGGTATGCCCTCCACAATCACCTATGTGAGTACATATAAAATGAAACTAGGTTTCCATCTCGCATTATTTCACCAAGTGGATACAATCGACAGTTGAGTTGATCGTATGAGAAGGATAACTATGTCTGAAGCCTTTTAAGGGCACCGAAAGCAAATGGTCTGAAAGATGACCGAGGATCTTGAACGGATTCGAGGTCCATGAATCTTCGAAGTCAAATGTAGTCAGCAGAATCCAAAGAATGACCCTCAAATATGATCCCCACTACGCTTGGTCTGGCTTTGGAGTGGTTATCTCCTCTACCTTTCCTCACGCAACCTTGTGTTTAGCCCCTGTGTTAGAGGGGGGTCCCGGCTAACTTTTACGAGAATTGAAATTCAACACTCCTTAACTCAAACTCTTAAGTCTTTTTAGTGGCCTTGGATAGTTTCCTCTCCACACCTGATCCAAGGCCCTAAAGCCTAGTCTAATTGGTGTACCCTGTAAACGAAAAAGTCTAATTGATTTTAACATTAAGCATTAATTTTAGTGGCTTGATTACTTAGGGGTGCGATGGTGAAACTCGTGATGTTCTTTTAGAGACGAAAAAGAGGATAATTATAGAGCTTTTAGAACATTGTGCTTTAAATGTGAATGAAATCAAGCTACGTCCTACAAATGAAGATTTGGCACTTTTCTCTTGAAATGCAAACTTTTCTAAAAGCACACCAAGATCCTATGCACAACCTATCCTATTATGTTTTTTCGTTTCCAATGAAATGCAACTAGTCAAGCCTTTTTCGGAAAGAAAGTATCAAGGAAATTTGGGTTATAAATTCTTTTCTTTTATAAACACAACCTAAGCTATTACAACCAAATGAACATGCAAAGTAACATGCAAATGCAGTTAATAAACTACAATTTTTATTTTTATTTTTTATATGGTTGTGAAATGAAAACAACAAAACAACAGTCTTTTTCTTTTCAAAGTATACCAAGAGAGAAGGAGAAAAACAAAGAGATTGACTCAGGTCCTAAACCACTGCCAGAAAGCAAGGATTCACCAGAATCCAAAGGAGAACCTAAAGCTTAAAAGCACGCCTTCAACCTTGATAAAAGACAAAAATAGACAAAGAAAACTAAACAAGAGGATTTCTTTACAATTTTATAAGCAATATGAGACTTAAATCTTGTCCACCAATAATTAACAGAGTTTTTTAGCACTCAGGAGGACCTGAGAAACCACAGGTTTCCTGCAAGGAATGAAAAGTTTTTGAAAAAACTTTTCAAAAGAATAGACAAGCGTAATGTGCATAGGAAGCATGCATATATCTACGGGTTGGATTAAATTCAGAGTGTGGGTGTATGCCTGTTGGGTATAGACCAGGGCATGTATGTGACTGAACAATCTAAAAAAAAGATAAGATTCAGAGTGACCACCCAGATTAGGAAAATTGGCAAACACCTGGAAGATGACCATAAACTCTTACAGACTCTAAAAGCACAAAAAAACAACAGGAATTCAAACCAAAAAGAAACTCCTAACAAGAACCTAGAGAGCTTCCCCAATGGAACCACCAATTCTGCTATGGGGAAAATTCCCCTAATCCGGGTCTAGTGACTAGGCAGAGCCATGACATCTTAAAAAACAAAATTACTCTTATTCTACCCAAATCCAACAAGAGCTAGTGATAATTAAGGAAAGGGAGAGTAAATAAAAGTATGCACGTTAAGTCCTTCCGTTTGTAGTAGATCCCTTCTTGTCGTTGTCTGCTCTAGGATTGCATGCCTCCTCCTAATGCTGGCCTAAAATAACTTCAGAGAATAATATATAACAACATATGCATAATCACCAAGATCATTTAAAGGTCTAAATATTCATGAAAATGATTTATAAATATAAACATGAAGACATATAGATCTGGGACAAGAAGATTCTCTTTTATTGAAAACAATATGGTAAATTACAACCTCAAGTTTGCCGACGCCGCTCCCCAAACCTCGCCTGGGTTCCTCTATTTTGACTCCAAGTGCACCATTTCTAAAGTGATATCCTCACAACCAACATGCCAATATAGGGAAATGGATGGATTATATAAGGAGGATGAATGATTGGGAATGTTGAGGATCAAAACTCAGAACGAGATGCAAAGGCTTGGAATGTAAGGGAGAAATTTTAGCAGAGTTCACTTGCCTCTTCTTTCACATATCCAAATGACCCCCCTAGGGCCCTTTATATGGAGAAAATGATGGTTATTCGGTTGTCAGAAGGGATACACGAGGTTAAATGGTTGTGTAACCCGACATAGCCCGTAAACTCCACTTGAAAGCACGAAACTTTTTATTTTTTGCAACTTTTTAGAGTATACGCGGGTTGTCAAATATGCAGCTAGTGTATATATGCACGCTCCATATGTAGTAGGGCGTGTACACCATACAAAAAAGTGTTTTTTAGGAACCTCAACAAAAGTGGTTGGAAAATGTGTAAATGAGTAGGCCAATGTCAGAAATGCATAGTAGTGGCATTTTGAGCTATAACACCCATGTTGTGTATGCTAGTGTGGTTTAAAATTTGATGTATGCAATGGTTTGTACTAGACCAAACATTGCACTTGTAGTGGGAGTTTTGATCAGGTATATGTCAAAACCAGGGAAGGAACATTGGGCAACAATAAAGAGGGTTTTTTCAGGTATTTTCGTGGCACTAGTACTTATGGATTGTGTCACCAAGATAGACTAGGATTGGATAGAGTGTTGGACATACATGGCTTTGTTGATGTAGATTGGGATGGAGATATGGATCACAAAAGATCTACAGGTTGGTATGTTTTTAACCTATTTGGAGAAGCAATCAGTTGGATGAGCAAAAGGCAGTCTGTAGTGGCACTCTCAACTACATAATCTAAATACATGACAACCACTCATGCAAGCAAGGAAGAAATATGGTTACATAGATCATGTTTAGGTATTGGGTTGGTACAACAAGTTGTAAGGATAGATTGTGACAATCAAAATCAAATATTCTTGGTGAGGAACCCAACTTATCATTGTAAGACAAAGCATATTGATGTTTAGTATCATTTTGTCATAGACGTGGTTGAAGAGAAGAAGGTGTTGTTGGTGAAGGTGGACACTTTGGAGAATGTTGTAGATTCATTAACAAGGTCTATGAGCACTGAGAAGTTTTCTTGGTGTAAAGAATCAATGGCCATTTATGCCCTAGATTGTTGATCATGAAAGCCAATGACTCTTACATGCAAAGAAAGCAACAAGTGGGAGAATGTTGGGTATGTGTTATATTCTTTGCATGATTGTGGGTCCCCTTATAAGGGGTTTCGAGGGAGAATCCCCCCCCCAAAAAAACAAATTGGTGGTTTATTCGCCAAATATTTTGAGGGTCTTCGCCTTTGGCGGGGACGTTTTTTTGCCTTTGGCGGTTTAGTGGTGCATGGTATTTTAGACCATGATTTTATAATTCTGGTTAAGGAATTAAGGTTGCAATCTATTTTGATTCAATGGATTAGAGATTGTTTGGATGTCGCGAGACCCCATATTGTATTGTAAACAATGAAGTTGATATATGAATATAATCAAAGGTGTGATTCTAAAACAGGTTGTTCATTTTCCCGATTGGATTTCCAAGGTAAATCTCTGTGTATATGTCTGATTGCAATTGTTTTCTTTTCTGTGTCAAGAATATGTGTGTGCATTGCATTAATGTAAAAAGTTTAAAACTTACAGTCCTCTTACAGATAGGATTAAATCTACAAATCGTGAATTAGATAATGGGTTTCTTGGAATCAATAAGCTTTGCAGTTTTTGTTAATGATTTGTCATCAAGTTTTTTTAAAGTTACTAGGGGTCTGAGGCAAGGGTGTCCTATGTCACCTTTCTTGTTTCTTTTAATAGCATAAGGGATTAGCAGTTTAATCTCTAAATCTAAAGATGTTGACTTTATTAAAGAGATAAATGTTGTAGGCATGCTAATAATCTCTCACTTGTTGTTCATCAACAATATCCTTTTGTCTGGGAAAAGTATTAATATAGAACACAATTATAATATAAAATCATGTTATTATATCATATGGATATGTTTTTAAGAATATTATAGATAATTATAAGAAAAATATCAATAAGTAACAAATTATAATATAAAATTGTTTCATTACATTACATGGACAATTATCATAAGTTAAAGAGGGCTTACAAAGTATGCCATCAATGTTATTGGCACATTTATATTAATGAGATTTGTTATTATATTATGTCATTATATTACATGGCCAATTATCATAAGTTAAAGAGGGCTTACAAAGTATGCCATGGTACATTTACATTAATGAGATTTGTTATTATTATGATCATTACATAGAAAATAATCACAAATTAAAGTGGGCCTACAAAAAATGGTACCAAAATAATTAACGATGTTGAAATTGTTTCTTTATCTTATCAATTAAAATTAAAACCAAATATTAAGTTGATAAACTTTTTGGTATTGATAATGCTTTAAAAACCATCCATGTCTCAGAATTATTAATCACATGAAACATCAAGATACAAATATGCCACTATGTAAGTAAAACTTGTGAGGTAGTCTAAACCATCCCAGGTTTAATATTAAAATGGATTTGAGTTCTATTGAGAGAATAGTGTGGTGGTACCCAAAGGTTTCCTAAAATATTGTTTGACATGTTATAAAATATGGTTTAGGAAGTTCACATAAAATTGGGTGCGGTGATGGCGATCATTATCCCTTGAGATTACTGAGCTCGATTACTAACTACAAGGTAGACGTATGCGGCGATGGCGAACATTATCCCCATGAGATTACCGAGCCCAGTTACTAACTACAAGGTCGACTGTTTTAACTTTGGAGCTTGAGAAGAGATTATATTGTTGGAGTGTCCAGAAGCATAGAACTTCACTCTGAAATTCTTTCAGCTTCCGCTATTTACTCGATGACGCATTACTAGACTGTTCTTATACTTTTCTGGTACAACTTTCAGAGTGCATGGGGAGTTGAGAGCTTGGTCCCACAGAGTGCTTTGGGGGAAGCGAGCTAAGCCCACTGTGTAATTGCTTCTGCACTCCGTCTCTTTACTGTTTCTTTCTGGGCCTACTTCTTTTAGGTTTTGTTACCAATGGAACCCAAAGGTTCTCCCTTAGTCTCTCTTCCCAAGACTTGTGTTGAAACTAATGTCAACTCATTGATGAATGTGGCTGATGAGAAACTTTGGGAGGATGAAGGAATTTTTGACCTGGTTGACACTGCTAGTAAAGCCATTTCCTCAACTCAGAAGCACTCTACTTCTCCTTTACCCAAGCCTCACCCTTCCCCTTGTCTCCCTTGCAGTCCCTCCTTGGCTGAACCTCTGCTGCCTTCAACTAGTTGCTCTGTTCCACTTGTTCGCTCCACTGCCCCTCAATATTTAGTCCCTTCTTTTGAACATCGAAGCTCTCCCTTCCAGCCATAGGTGGGCAGTAATCTAGAGCTGAGATCTCAACCAAGTCGTAGACAGTGGAGGGCAAAGAAACCTATTCATAAAATGGTCCTCGGAGCAGATGTTGGACTTCCAAAAACTTGCGGTCTAGCACTTTGTGGCTTAGTTGGTAGGCTCTCCTATCCTAACCTCTGTAAGTTGCCCATTACAGACTGGGTGAACCTCACTTGGAAGCCTATTCTTGGCTATACACCTGAGGTTGTTTTCCTGAACAATGGCTGGTTGGGTTTTTTGTGTAAATCTCTTGAAGATTCTGCTATTTTACTGGAGCAGAAGGGGATGCTTAGTGGGAGTAGTCTCATGTTAAAACACTAGCGCTTGGATTTTAACCCTGAGACTGAATACTTCCAGTACAGGCATCTGTGGATCTTACTACCTGCTTTACCGCTGCAATTCTGGAACAAGGCAACTTTGGAGGCGATCAGAAACTCATTGGGCTCCTTTCTGTTGGTAGACAACTCTTCTCTTTTGAATCCATCCAGGAAGATAGGAAAAGTTTTGGTTGAAATGAATATTCATGGTGGATTACCAAAACTACTAGAGATTGAATGGAGGGGGAAACAGTATTCACAAAGACTAGATTACCTCGGAATTCCAATCCATTGTATCCGTTGTCATAGCACTGGACATCTCAGGAAATTTTGCAGAGGCCGAGAGGATAAAGAAGCATATGAAGACTCAGCATTGTACAGAGATTTGGTTGATCTGGACGAAGAAACTCAAAATAATTTCCATTTCACCTTTCCTGAGTCTTCTACCCCTTCAGATTCCGATGATTCTCTTTTGAGCAAGCTTAAGAATTTATGCCCGGCATTTTATCATTCCTTGTCCTTCTTGGAACTTGAAAATATCAAAGCTTCTCAAAACCTCCAGCCCCTCTGCTCCCCTGAGGTGTCACTTTCAAAGGAGGAAGCCATCCCTACATTGCCTGACTCCCAACCTTCATTTTCGAAACTTGACATTGAACCTAGTCACTTTCCGTCTGTGGAAGTTACCTCCTCCCTCCTCCCTGTTTCCACTCCTCTTCCACCTCCCCCCTCCATTTGTGAACTTTCCCCTTCAACGTCTTTCCCTCCACTAATATTGAGATTAAGTGAGCCCACTGCTGGGTTATCCTCCATTACCACATTCATGAATTCTCTGGTTCCCGTTTCCCGAGAAAGTTTCATTCCTATCCCCCTACCTACTTACATAGGAAACACCTATTTGGCCCAGCCCTCCTCCCTCAAGGCTACTACTTCCTCTTTGACAAGCCCCACAGATCCCCCTTTAAACTACACTTGGTCAAGAGGTCTTGGTTCTAATTTTTCCCCTGTAAAGACTAGGAGCACCCAGAACAAATTACTAAGGGAGATGAACCCTTCCATAGTCTTGGACTCTTCCACTACTGAGAGTGGGGCACTTAGAGCAGTGAAGGCCCTAGCAAGAGGCAAATAATTATCCTCCTGTCACTTAATCTCAGAGGGACTGGAGGCACCCTAAAAGCAGCCTCTGTTCGTCGACTTTTGGATTCTACTCAGCCCAACATTCTTTTCTTTCAGGAAACTTTGGTCAAAGCTGAGAAAGCGCGTTCTTTCCTACAAAATTTTCATCCAGCATGGGCTTCTTCTACTGTGAGCTCAGTTGGTACTTCCGAGGGACTTTTGGTGGCTTGGGACCCCCTCCTTTACAACTTGGTGCCATTTCTTACCTATGGTGGTATTTTACTTTCTGGTTCTATTATTTCTTCCAATAGAGAGATTAATTTCCAAAACGTTTATGGCCCCTGCTTGGATCGCAAAGCTTTTTGGACCAAGCTCTCTAATAGTGGTTTACTTTTGCTTCCTAGACTCGTTTTAGCAGGAGATTTAAATCTAACACTCTCCTTTGGAGAAAGTTGGGGAAGCTCGGACAACTTAAGCAATCTTTCAAGCTTCTTTACTTCTCTCTTCCTTACCCATAAGTTAGTCGATCTACTCCCTGACAAACTTGCTCCAACGTGGCGTAATGGGTGCTCAGGGAGCGATTTTATTGCAAAACGTTTTGATAGATTTTTGGTGGTAGAGGGCCTTCTTCTGGATGGGTACTTGTTCCGTTCCTAGGTCGAATTTCCTTTTGTCTCAGATCATGCTCCTATTCTGTTAAGTCTAGAAATTCCCCCCATCCCAAACCATTTCCTTTTAAATTCAATCATCACTGTCTCTCAAATTTTGACTATAATAATCTGGTTACCAGCATGTGGCATAACCAGTCTTATCACCAAGAAGAGGACATTCAACGACGTTTCTTATGGAAACTAAAGGATTTAAAAATTCTCACTAAGAACTGGTTAAAGATTCAAAGAGACCGAGAAATTAAGGATTTGAAATTATTGGAAATGCAGATCAAGGATCTGTTAAAAGATTTCTCGGTTGACAATTCTCTTCAGGATCAAGCATAACTCCTCATTAAACTGGAAATTGACAAAAATTATATTTTGAAGACCCAAGAGGAATGGTGGCGGCTAAAAAGCAGAGCGATTTGGGTTCAAAGCGGTGATAAAAACATGAAAATTTTCCACCAATTCACTAACCAAAGGAGAATCAATAAGCATCTTTGGGCTATTAAAGACGATTCGGGTCAATTACACACAAGTCAGGAAACACTCCTAAAGGCGGCTGAGGAACATTTCAAAAATTCATAAAACAGGTGTGAGCCGACTTCTATTTCTGAACAGGTAAAGGTGGCCAGTTTATTTAACAATTGGGTTACCATTGATGAAGCTCATGAGCTCTTTCTGTCGGTTACCACACAAGAACTAAAAACAATCTTAGCACAGTTCAAAAAAGAAAAAAGTCCAAGCCCGAATGGCTGGACTGTGGAATTTTTTCAACATTTTTTTGACTTGATTAGTGAAGATCTTTTGGCTCTGGTGGAATCAATTAGAATTGGAGGATGCATCATTGGAACTCTGAACTCTACATTTCTAGCATTGATTCCAAAGACCAACAATCTGCAGACTTTTGGGGACTATCGCTCAATTTCGTTGTGTAATTTGGTTTACAAGTTAATCTCAAAAGCTTTAGCCAATCGTATTAAGCCGATTTTATCAAGGAGGCTCTCGACATAGCAGTTTGGGTTTCTGGAAGGAAGATTGATCCAAGATGCCATTGGAACTGCTCATGAATGTATTCATAGCATAAATCAGAAGCATCTTAAAGCCTTTTTCTTAAACTAGATCTACAAAAAGCTTTCAATTGTGTCAATTGGGACTTCCTGAGACTGATCTTAATCTAGGTGGGATTTGGGACTCAACTGACAAGCTAGATTATGGAATGTGTTAGCTCGACGTCACTAGCTATCTTAGTAAATGGAGAAGCCACAATTTTTTTCAATATTGGAAGAGGACTCCGTCAAGGATGCCCACTTTCTCCCCTTCTCTTTGTCCTTGTGATGGAAAGCTTGAGCCTAATATTAAAATCCAGTAAATCTGAAGGCTCATTATCTGGAATTAAAATCACCAGATTGACAAAAATCCTCCATCTGTTTTTTGTTGATGATGTGTTACTGATGACAAATGCAACCTTGCAGGAATGGCAAGAAATCAAACGCATAATTCTGTTGTTCTGCTCGGTCTCTGGTTTAAAAGTCAATCTGGACAAATCGACTATTCATTTTTCGGGCTTGGAGGAGGCTGATCTTATTCCTTTCAAGCAACTGCTTCCATATAAGTTCACTACACTTGATAAGGGGTTCAAGTACCTGGGGTACTTCCTAAAAGCAGGTCGCCAAAAGATTGAAGATTAGAAGTGGCTCATAACAAAAGTAGAGAAAAGGATTAGTCATTGGAGCTTCAGATGGTTGTCCCTGGGAGGTAGATTTACACTTTGCAAAGCTGTACTTGAAAGCCAGCCTGTGTACTGGCTTTCACTTGCTGCTATCCCCCGATCCATCCTCCATAGACTAAGGAAGATTATGTTTAACTTCCCGTGGAAAGGGAACACTGATGCATCACATTTCCATCTTGCAAATTGGGATTCACTCGCTCACCCAAAACGTTTTGGAGGTTGAGGACTTCTAAACATTTATAATTTCAGCAGTGCACTTGTTGCTACAACACTCTGGAGAGTCCTTACTACTGAAGGACTATGGCAAAAGATATTAAAAGAAAAGTACCTACACTCAACAACTGTTGATACTTGCCTCTATTCGGACACCTTCACCCAGCCGACGACTTCAAAAATGTGGAAGGGACTCCTAAAGTCGATTCATCTAATAAATAACTGGCTTAGTTAGAAGCCAGGGTCAGGGTTCCTGGTGGAGATTGGGCGAGATAGAGTACTTGATTTGGGTCTGAGATCGCTTTTGTCCCCCAACCTTCTAACTATTCTACACCAAAAGCAAATCTCGGTTCTTGCACATGCATGGAAACGACAGCCTCACGTTCAGTCTCAAGACCATTGGTTGGATAGCGCTGAACTAGGAATTTTGGGGGACTTGGAAACTGAGTGGGAGCACTACAGGCGGGCACTTCATTCGTTGGGGATCTCTTTAAATGATTTCACTGATGAATTACTTTGGATAGGGGGGGATCGATCCAGGATACACAATTCAAAAAATATTTATCTAGCCATTTGTGACACCCAAAACTTCCCGATTGCAACTAGATGGTGCAAGAATTTTTGGAACTGGGATTTGCAGCCGAAAGTCAAGCTTTTCTTGTGGCTCGCAACAAATGATAAAACACTGACTTGGTCAAATCTCCAGAGAAGAGGGTGGGAAGGACCCAACAGATGTTATCTCTGCAATTACGATTGTGAAGCAACTGACCACATTTTCATTCATTGTTCCTTCACGAAACAGGTGTGGAACATAATTAAATCATTAAAATTCACATCGCAGAATTGGAGAGGAAGCAATCTGGAGGATAACCTTACTAAATGGATGGAATTCAGGTCTATTTATCCAAATTTAGCTCCTTTAATCTACTGGAATGTCTTGATAGAAAGAAATGAAGCGTTGTTTGAAGAGAAAAAGCCATCGATTCAATTGGTTGTGATTCACTCAATTGGTGCTATCCACAAATCTGAGGAACCTATTTTAAAATCTTCGCTGCGTTCTTGTTCTATAAATCGGATAGCTGATTTTCCAGTTGCTTGTTTTGATGGAGCAGCAAAGGCAAATGGGCGATGTTGTGGCGCTGGAGGCACAATTAGACTTTCGTCCTCGCTGATTCATAAGTGGTACATGAATTGTGGTCCAGGAACAAACACAAAGGCATAATTACTTGGCACTTGGGCTACCTTATACTTAACAAAACTACTTGCACTCCCTAAGATTCAAATCCTGGGTGATTCAAGGGTTATTATTAACTAGCTGAATGAAAAAAGCAAACTTCGAGTAACCTCTGTTGAAGGATGGAAAAATAGAACTCGAGTACTCAGGAACTCTTTCGAAAGATTTCAAGCCTTCCACATTTACCAAGAATTTAACAAAGACGCTGATGCATTGACAAAAAAAGCATTAGCCAAACCAGAGGGTTTCATCTCTTTTCATTTAGGGAAGGAAGGAAGTGAGAGTCATCGCCATATTATCAAAATCTACTATTTTTTTTTGGCTCTCTTACTCACTGTTTATGTTTCATGTTTCACTGTTCCTTCGGAACAGGATTTGAGTGATTTAGCACTGAAGGTATTAGTTTTAAAGGAGACAATTGTTTTTGGATATTTCAGGCTTAGTTTATGGGACCGACTTAGCGCATGGCACCTTATATTTGCTTAATATAATTTGTGAAATTTTCTATTGGAAAAAAGTAAAACTTGCAATGATTGTTAATGCCTCGTAGATAACAATCACAAGTCAAATAAGCATACATGGCATGACATCAACGTTACTTGAAATACATAGTTAAAAATTAACATTCATATTCTTGAATTGATGATTGGGTCATGAGGTCATGGTATAATAATTAATATTATGGTATGTTAGGCCACTCTCCAAGGTTCAATGCCTAAAAATTCAGATAACTAGCCAATGATTTGGCCTTCTTTCAATGATGCATTGTCGAAATCTAGAGATTCAAATTCAGTGAAATACACTTAGAAATTGGTTAATGTTGTTGTTTTTTATTGCATAGATTGATTTAGAAGCATCGAAAACCATTAGAGCACCGAGATGTAATCTCAACCCCTAAAATCTATGATTTCATCAACACAAAATTTAAATTGTAAAATTCATGTGAAAAACACTGGTAATGCCTCCTCTGAAGAAACATTGGCTAGAAAAGGGGCAAAACATTGGTTGTTTATTCTTTCCATAAGGTAATAGCCAAATATAAACTATGGGTGATTTTGACGAAAGAGTACCCTCATATTGTGTGGGTTGTGAATAGGATGAACATTTGGGGATTATGTTATTGTTGTGCATATGATGAACATTTGGGGCTTATGTTATTGTTGTGCATATGATGAACTTTATCCAAAACACACCAACTTCTAGGCATCATTGGGATCTTTGAGGATGGATCATGGTTCAATGCAAAACTCCAATTTTCTCATGGTTTTAGCATGTCCGACAAATGTTTTGTGAGGTCTCAAATTGACCCATGACCTTAGACAACCCTAAATAGCACCAAATATTAGAACCATGGATCCCTTACATGGATCATGGTTCCACCCAAAACTCTACTCTACTCAAGCTTCTAGCATGCCCCAATGGTTTTATGGGGTCTCCCAATTGACCCATTACCTCATAAATACCTAAAACACAATAGATTGATTGAAATCATGGATCCCCCACTTGGATCATGCTTCCACCCAAAGCTCCAATCTATGAATGGTTTTAACACGCCCCAAGGGTTTTGCAGGGTCTCCCTTACATCGATCATGGTTCTCCCCAAAACTCCAATTTACTCAAGCTTTTAACATGACCCAAGGGTTTTGCAGGGTATCCAAATTAACCCATGACCTTAGAAAAAGCTTGCAATGCACTAGATTGATCAGAACCATGGATCCCCAAACATGGATCATGGTGCCACCTAGAACTCCAATTTGCACATGTTTTAGCATGCCCTGATAATTTTGCGGGGTCTCCAAATTAACCATGACCTTAAAAAATCTCTACAACATGCTAGCTTGACCAGGACCATGGATCCCCAACATGGATCATCATGCCACCCAAAACTCCAATCTGTGCATGGTTTTAGCATGCCATGTGGGTTTTGTGGGGTCTCCAAATTGCCCATGACCTCATAAACACCTCGCAAAACATCAAATTAATCAGAACCATGGATCCTCAACATGGATCATAATGCCACCAAAAACTCCAATTTGCTCATGGTTTTTAGCATGCTCGTAGGGTCTGTCGGTCTCCAAATTAAGCCATGACCTTAAAAAGACCACAACACACTAGATCGATCCATGGATTTAATGACTTTGTCTAGAACTCCAATCTATGAAAAAATTATGCACTAGATACCTCACCTAAAACCTTGAAATCATAGATAGTACAAGTTGAAACCATGTAATTTGTTCTTTCTTCTTTATGTCACTTCAAGATTTTTGAGTACTATGCTACCTATCACTACTCCAATGTTCTCATAATTTAAACACCTCCGAGAGGTTTTAGTGGGCTTCCAAATTGACTCATGAGCTTGGAAAACCTGAAACCCATATTCAAAAAGCTTGTTACGCTTCTCAAGTTCCTCGTTGTTGGGCATAATTTTATTTTTTTTGGGGGGAAATATTAATGGTCTATGTTATGTCATAAGATAAATACATTCTTTCTTCTTTATGTCACTAGTACAAGTTGAAACCATGTAATTTGTTCTTTTTTCTTTATGTCACTTCAAGATTTTTGAGTACTATGCTACCTATCACTACAATGTTCTCATAATTTAAACACCTCTGAGAGGTTTTAGTGGACTTCCAAATTGACTCATGAGCTTGGAAAACCTGAATCCCATATTCAGAAAGCTTGTTACGCTTCTCAAGTTCCTTGTTGTTGGGCAGAATTTTATTTTTTTGGGGGGCAAATATTAATGGTCCGTGTTATGTCATAGGATAAAGACGTTCTTTCTTCTTTATGTCACTAGTACAAGTTGAAACCAAGTAATTTGTTCTTTCTTCTTTATGCCACTTCAAGATTTTTGAGTACTATGCTACCTATCACTGCTCCAATTTTCTCATAATTTAAACACCTCCGAGAGGTTTTAGTGAACTTCCAAATTGACTCATGAGCTTGGAAAACCTGAAACCCATATTCGGAAAGCTTGTTACGCTTCTCAAGTTCCTCGTTGTTGGGCAGAATTTTATTTTTTTGGGGGCAAATATTAATGGTCTATGTTATGTCATAGGATAAATACGTAATTTCTTCTTTATGTCATTAGTACAAATTGAAACCATGTAATTTGTTCTTTCTTCTTTATGTCACTTCAAGATTTTTGATTACTATGCTACCTATCACTACTCCAATGTTCTCATAATTTAAACACCTCCGAGAGGTTTTAGTGGACTTCCAAATTGACTCGTGAGCTTGGAAAACCTGAAACCCATATTCGGAAAGCTTGTTACACTTCTCAAGTTCCTCATTGTTGAGCAGAATTTTATTTTTTGGGAGGGCAAATATTAATGGTCTGTGTTATGTCATAGGATAAATACGTTCTTTCTTCTTTATATCACTAGTACAAGTTGAAACCATGTAATTTGTTCTTTCTTCTTTATGTCACTTCAAGATTTTTGAGTACTATGCTACCTATCACTACTTCAATGTTCTCATAATTTATACACCTCCAAGAGGTTTTAGTGGACTTCCAAATTGACTCATAAGCTTGGAAAACCTAAAACCCATATTCGAAAAGCTTATGTTCTCATAATTTAAACACCTCCGAGAGGTTTTAGTGGACATCCAAATTTACTCATGAGCTTGGAAAACCTGAAACTCATATTCGGAAAGCTTGTTACGCTTCTCAAGTTCCTCGTTGTTGGGCAGAATTTTATTTTTTTGGGGGCAAATATTAATGGTCTGTGTTATGTCATAGGATAACTACGTTCTTTCCATAACCCATAAAGCCAATGACACGTCACATCTCTGAAGTACTTGTGACACGTGTCTTACTAATGAACCGTTTGTGCGTTGTGGGCAGAGCATCGTTCACTGTATTGGGAATAGTAAAAACTAGATCACGGATCTCGGGTGCCATGTGCGGAAGGAGGAGAGAGCGCGAGCGAGAGGACATGCAGTCTATTTAGGTATCCGAGTGGGCGCAAGCGGAATCGATCAGTGGCGGGACGAACTCGGGCGGACGATTTCAGACGCTTGGCAGCCTGGATGCAAAGGGTTTACCGACCATGGCCACGGGCCGCTTTGTCTCGGTCGATAAGCCTCTGCATCCAGATTGTTTGGAATCTGTTGCTTCTCTCCCTTCATTATTCTCTTTTAATAAAGACACAATGCCCCGGTTCGATTCTCGCTGGAGTCTCTCTCTGCGTTTTATTCTGATTATGATGATGACAACTCTTCCCGTGCATGCAGGAACTGCAGATTCTTCCGTTAGGGTTTTTTGCTTAGGGAGCTTTTTGGCCAGTGGCCTTGGGCTTTCGGTCTGTCTTTTATATTTTTTTAATCTGAGGTGTCTGGTATTAATTGAAAATAAGAAGGCAATGGGAGATTAACGACTCTTTTTTATGTATTCGAAGATCTGTTAGTTTTCTTCTTATTCTACATGCATCACTGCTTACCGAACAACTTTAAGAATTTAGGATATGATAGCCATTTGTTCAGAAATGTTAGCAGTTTTGCCTGGTAGAATTAAGTGCGGTTGTGTTTGAGGTTCCATTTATGCTGTAGCAGTGTGATTTTTATTTTTTATTTATTTTTATGGCGTTATTGGAAATGTTTATGCTGGAACCCACGGCTGGATGTATCCAAGTTAATGTGTATGGGACGGTTAGGGTTTCTGTGGTTTGATGAGGCGATGGAAAGGCCTGGTTTCTGCAGAAATAATGAGGACGCTAGGAAATAGACTCAATAGGGTATTGAACATGGTGTTAGTGAATTATTTGTTTCTTGTGTGCATGCTGTTATGGCGGGTAAGGGTACGGAGTAAATGCTGTCAAAACCCTAGTTGGTGATTGAGTATTTATTAATTTGTGCGTTTTGAGAGGTTGCATGATTAGATTCTGTTGTTGTCGTTGTTTTGGCCGTGGACTGAATCATTTGAATGGCATGAAGCCAGCCGCAAACCCTGAGTGAAGTTAGTGTAATTGGAAGCATTTTAAAATATGTTAAATGTAGATTTTGGCAGTTTGACATAATTGCAAGTGATTTTCAGGCTGTAAATGCGTGAGAGTTTTATACATTTTAAAACATCCTTTGAACATCTTGGTCATAGTYCCTGYCTGTGACAATTTTAACCAGAGACTTGMCTGTAGTTTTTAGTAAGTAAAATAACTATATCGACATTATTACAGCTGGTCTGCTCTTTCAAGGTTTAGGGTTTGATGTTCAAAATGTTCAACATTTTGGCTCCTAGAAGGTTTGACATTCAAAATTTAACCGCCTTGTAATTCAAAGCTTCGTTTTSTTTTCTCATCATAGAAGCAGCTTTGAGGTACAAGTTGTCAGTTGAACTTTCACCCCAAAAGCTTTGCCAAGCTGGCTTTCTTGTAAAGTGTCATGCTTTTGTGGTTGTGGGTCCTCTTGGCTTATGGTCGTCATGAGTGATGGACCCTAATAATTGCAACTCTGGTTACTACATAATGTATATAGGGATTTCATTCTACATTGATACTCTCCTGTTCGTTGACTGTATATGTAGAAGTTGTTTAAGCTTGGGAAACAGATACTTGGCCGAAAGGGGTTTTTGTTTGTTTGTGTTCAATGCATTTCTGAAAAGATTCGCTTTTTGTCTCCTCTTCTTAGCGGGTAGAAGAGCCTAACTTTTTATGGAATCAAACAAAATATGGAATCAAACAAAATATTACAAGACTGCCATGCTTGTCTATTTCAATGGGTTGTAAGGACACGGGGTACATAACCTTCTGCACCGTTTACGGTTTAGATGGAACTTTCTACAGTCATGACCTTAATTAGGGAAAGCCTAGGCCTGGTCACGAAAACGAGAGTGATGTGAAATCAACTCAAATTAATCATATCCACTTGATATTTTAATTGTAATCTTCAGCGAAGCGGCCATTTTCGTTTATTATAAAAGCTATCCTTTTTTTGGTTTGGGGGAGTGAAACTGGGTTTTTTTTCAGAGAAATCCTTAGGAAAAAGCCTTGAGAATCAGGTTCCAGTACTCTTTAGGCTCTTTTTAAGAGAAAAACCTTGACAAGAATACCTTAAGAATCAAACCTTGGTCGTCGCGATAAATACTCACTGTACCACAACCAATTAGCCTTCGAGCTTTTTCACCATTGATGATTAATGTGCTTAAGACTTTTAACAATTGTAATACCCCTGGTGTGTCCAATGCCACAATCTCAGTTATGTTGGTGGTTATTCAGTTGCCATTTCCCTACAACCTCAGTTATGTTGGTTATTCAATTGCCATATATGTTGGTTATTCAATTGCCATTTCCCTACAATTGATAGTGTCTAATGCCACAACCTCAGTTATGTTGGTTATTCAATTGCCATTTCCCTACAATTGATTTTGTCCAATGCCACAACCTCAGTTGTGTTGGTTATTCAATTGCCATTTCCCTACAATTAATATTGATAGATATGAGAGGTAAGAGATATGATGTCTGTTTACGTTGTTGCACAACTAAGTTTCTGTCTGTGGAGGGAGTAAGATTACAATAGGACGGGCTTTTGTTTATCCATAGGTTAAGACGTTACAATAGGACAGGCTTTAGTTTACACATAGAGGTTACAATAGGACGGGCTTTGTTTACACACAGTGGTTACAATAGGACGGGCTTTATTTACAATTGGGAGTAAGACATGCATAACCATGACAGATTACAAGAAGACATGCATAAGAGGATATTTATACATATCAAGGACTTATCAATTTCACGTCATAACTTTTCGGTCTATCGAATGTCAACTCATCGGCCTACAAAGCTATAAAAATTTTGAGGCCTCTGTTGCTTAATTGTTGGGAGCTCTGACGGAACAGAAACAATTCCACCCAGAGACCAACATAAACTACAGACAAAACACTGCAGGATTGTCAGGGATTCGGACCCATTGAAGGATGAAAGATGTTCTCTTTTCTCTTCAGAGAAGACTAGCTTGTAGACAAGTTCTGCGACATGTCGAATATCTTGTCAAGATGGTTGGACACTTATTCTATTACCACGTGGTCGTTGCTTTGTTTGCAATCTGCCACAAATCCAGACCGTTGGTTGAGTTTCAGTGCCATGTCCGTTCTTGCTTCAAAGTTGTTTGCCTATATTTTTTCCATTCTCCTCCAACCTCACCCAGCCCTCCCTTCAAGAGATTCAAGAATCTCTTATTTGCGTGTTGTCATAACAATGGGAGGCCATAATGTAAACCAGAGTTGTGAAAGTCCAACTATTGACCTTCCTGGACTATGGCCTATTGGCTCCCCTGAATTCTACGGTAGAAAATCCTCTCCTGTTTGTAAATAATGTTGTCGAGTTCCTCATTAAAGCTAGGCAGGCATCACGCAGGAACTTTGACATGTTATGTCGTGGTAAGGCTCTGACAATGTCGTTGCACTTTGACTCTGTATAGCACAGAACTAGAAATTTGATCCTATAAAGTGCAGAAAGGCATCGTGCAGTCACTTTGACATGTTATGTCATGCTAAAGACATCATGCAGGGACTTCGACATATTATGTCATGCTAGAGGTCTCACCATGTAGTATAACTTTGACCCTATATAG
>JASDQU010240738.1:2051-31098 GCA_032191745.1 Picea mariana
CATTCAGTCCTTCCTTTGTACAATGAAGAACATCGTCCTCATTGACCCAACAGTCCTGGCTCCGAAAAGATTCATTCTTTTCTTTTGTAATTGGCTGCAACACTTTGTCAAGTTCTCTGACTTCTTCAGGTAGTTGTGCATGGCGAGGGTGTACTCGAGAACCAGCCTAATCAATGAGATCAATAGCTTTGTCAGAATGAAACGACCACTGATAGATCGATACGACAAATTTGCAGCTGCCATCAAAACCTTATCAGTATAACGAAACCTGTGATGAATCTTATATCGCCCACGTAAACCTCTCAATATCTGTATTGTCTCATTAACAGTTGGCTCTGGCATTTGTACAGGTTGGGCTCGTCTCTCAAGCACTGAGGTCCTTCTCAATGTGTTTCCTGTATTCATACAGGTGGTGGCTCCAATACAATGCAGTTCCCCTCGTTCGCATCTGTCGATCTGATACATCAACCCGGCCTTGGTCTCTTTTTTTCTTTGACTCACGTGTAGTGGTCTCAGGTGCATGGAGCTGGAGCATTGGAGCTTGGATGTTGTTGGTGCATACGCGTGGCTCCCTGCCAATAACGTCTTGAAACTAATTTAAACACCTAGCAGAGGGATATAAACTGCATTTCATATATTTTTGGTTTCCTGTGGGCAACATCCCACATTCGCGTGGTGAATAGAGTTTGTGCATTTAAATAAAACAACAGTCACAGGGTATGTCAAGTAATAAGCCCGAGGCTTGGGCTTTGGGGTTTGGTATTGGTGCTGACTTTGGTTTGTGTTTGTTGTAGGTGTATTGATCGGTGCTTATGCTTTGGTGTCGAGCTTTGGGAGGTTGGCCCGAGGCCAATATATTGTTTTTTGGTGAAACTTTTGTTAGTTAATCCATAAAACTTCTGCATAAAAGCAAAGGCTGAGGGGCCATTTTCCATTTTTTGCCAAATTCACCAAATTTTTTGCGAACAAACCAACTCTGTTTTTGCCTACCAGAACTAGAATTTTACCCTTTCAAACCAATCCACCATTATTTTTGCTAGACAATACACCAAAAATCACTTTGGAGCTCAGGCGCAAACATTCATCTTGTGCTTGGTCACTGTCGGGCGTTTTCCTCCGCCTTCGCCATGCGTCATGAGCGAACACCTACGCCTGAACTAAATAAATAATATTCAGAACAATGATTCCCATAAATTATGGGGTGATAACACATTAATGGTGATAGACCACCAATACTCTCCAAGCCTGACACTATAGGAAATCACCCGCTATGGGATTGCCACTTCGACTGGTCTCATATGGCATGGTATGGGTGGTGTACCTTTCACTCTTCTCCACTACTGAGGGGAATGAGGGGCCATTACGCCCCTCTTAGTTGTTCCCTTTCACTTTGTTACTCTATGGTTTACTCCCGCAACTGGTAGTATTGTTCGGCTCTATGGAGGATGGTAGCATTGGAGTTCTTGCAGGATTTCCACAAGCACGATAAGTAGTTATCAAAAACTTGCATTCTTTGTGCAAAATCATTCTTTGTGTAATGCATTTCTTATGTGAGTTTTCTTTGTGCAAAGTATCTTTTTTATGAGGCATTCTCGGTGCAAGTTATTATTTATTCGAACGTTCTTTGTGTAATGTATTATTTATGCCACAAAAAAAACATTATATGTCGAGTGTAACACATTCTCTAAGTAATTCCTTCTCTGTCTGGTATAATAGTATGTCTGTGAGGTTCCAAGTCACATAATATATTCTTTTATTTTTGTTTGAGGGTTGATATCGTATGACAAATTTCACCTCCATAGGCATTTCATTCCAAACTCCACTGCATTAAATATTTCATTTGTGTGTCTAACCCTTTCAGTTTATCACTAGGTTTGATAGGGTGACTGTGTTTCTTTTGTAGGCTATCAATCCTCAAACCTAAAATCCTTTGGGATCCTTATTAATCCACCCATAGTCCAAACTCATTATTGTCAAAGGCTAAACCCTCCGTAAAATCCTCGTTTTGGTTTCAAGTCTGTACAAAGGTCATTACCCCACCACTCTTTTCTAGATGTTACTATGTAAGGAAAATACTCATCAGATACAGAGGCCTATCGAGAATACCATGTGTAAGGTCATGGCCGAATATTCTTATACTTGCATTTCGTCTTTTGGTCGAAAACTTCAAAGCTTCATACACTTAAGGGATTTGTTACAAACTTTGATTAATTTTGAACTTTATATGCAAGATTCATAATGATACTATGTACTTTTTATAGGGCATGATAAAATCCATTGTTCATTGAAATAGAAGTAATACCCCTTTGTATCTATTCACTGGAAAACAACTGGAATGATCACGTTCCACCCAACCATAGAAACAAAACAACCACGATCACTTGTCCTGATCACCCCCTAGACTGACCATGAATCCATAAGAGGTAATTGCTTCACACTCCTTAGCTAATGTAACTTTCAGCAAATCAGAAAAATGTTTTCCTCAGACCAGATGTGCTCATAAAAAAAAAGAAGTCCTCAATCTCCAACATAATAAGCAGTGTCATGCCTACCACATATGTTGTATTTATTGTGTGCCTAACTCTTTCCATTCCTTTCCCTCCTTGGAAAAATTCACATCACATATTTAGAAATACCTTATTTTTAGGGACTTATAGTGAACAAATTCAACTTCTTCCACTTGTAAAAATTAGCTCTAGGTTAACTCAAACATGTTCCCCACTCATGGAGTCATAGTCAACTATTTTTAAAATGGTTGTTCCATTTGTCTTCCAACATTTAGTTTATTAAAAAGTTTGTCTCATACATGTGTCCATCAAAAGAGGATAGTTGGGAAAGTCAAACCTTTTCCCAACAGTCATAAAATAATAATTACAAAATCCAAAATTCTAAATTTTGATTTTCCATAAATGGAAATTTATTTCTAAATTCAGATTTTCCATAAATGGGAATTTATTTTCTAAATTCAACTTGGAATTTAATTTCTAATAATTTGAGAATACCACATCCTCTCCCCCTTAAGTACAACATTGTCTTCAATGTTCAATCATATCTAAGAATAGGATTGGATAAGACTTATGCATATCTTCCTCCAATTCCCAAGTGACCTCCTGAGGACTAAAGTGTGTCCATTGCACTTTTATCTCGGCGATGGCTTTGTTCCAAAGTATTGCTTCTTTCCTTTCCAAAATGAAAATAGGTTCTGCTTGGAACTCGGCTTCTGGTTCCACCTGCACCATGTTCCAATCAATGATGTGAGTAGGATCATGAATATATATTTTCAATAACAAAACATGAAAAATATTATTAACTTTTAAATTTGCAGGAAGTGCCAATTGATATGCCACGGGTCCGATTCGAGTTAAAATCTCCAAGGGGCCACAAAATCTTGGCACCAACTTGGAACAACTTCCTAGATTTACAAAGCTTCTTCTTTCCTTGACTTTTAGATAGATATGTTCCCCAATTTTGAAGTCTCGGTGTCTTCTCTTTAGATTTTCGTAGATTTTATGTCGGTCTTGTGCCTCTTTCAAGTTTTGTTGTATCCTTTTTACCATTCTTTCCATTTCTTGGGTAATTTCTGGTCCCACCATAATTTTGTGAACTAGATCATCCCCACTGATCATGATTGTAAATTTCCTTTTGTATAATAATTTGAAGGGAATCATCTTAGTTGATGCCTGATAACCATTATTGTAAGCGAACTCAAATAAGTGTAAATATTGTTCCCACTTAGTTTGTTTTGTTCTTACATACATTCACAACATGTCTTCGATAATTTGGTTTGATTTTTATGTTTGACCATTCGTTTTTGGATGGGAACTTGTGTTGAAATTCAAATCAGTACGAAAACATGAAAACAATTCTTTCAAAAAATTGGATGTAAATTTGACATATGTATCTCAAATCACCATATTAGGAATTCCATGCAACCTAAAAATTTCTTTCATAAAAATTTCAGTGTTATTAATCGCTTTGTAAGTAGATTTCACAGGTATAAAATGTGCAGATTTCCTTAGTTTATCAATCACTACCAGAATTGAGTCATTTTGTCTTTGATTTTTAGGAAAACCTGTGATGAAGTCCATCAAGATAATCTCCCATTTCCATTCTGGTATAGGCAGAGATTGTAACAGACTTGTCGGATGCTGGTGCTCAGCCTTTTCATGTTTAAAATCTAAACATTTAGACAAATAATCAACTGTTTTGTTTTTCATGCTAGGCCAATAAAACTATTTCCTTAATGTTGTTATCATTTTATGGTATCCTGGGTGGCCAAAATATAGATTTTTGGGCATATCATCAAGAGTTGTCATCTTTAGATCAGTAGATTTAGGTACATATAACCCGTTCTTGAACCTTAACAACCCATTTTTATCTATACTTAGATCTATTTTGTTTATATTTTTTGCATTTCCTTGTAATTTTGTTGTTGTTTTGATGTAATTTTCACCATTACTGCTTGCATAGTTTATTCTATGTTCAATATCATTTTTTTCTTTGCTTATAATTATTTCATAAATCCCACTGGTCCTCCAACTTAGTGTATCTGCAACTCTGTTTTCCTTAACATTGATGTGTCATACTTCAAAATAGAACTCGCTTAAAAAAGGCCAACCATCTTGCTTGTCTTGCATTGAGATCTGGTTGACTAAACAAATGCTTTACACCACTGTTGTGGGTTAGTAACATAAAATTTCTTCCCATTAAATAATACTGCCACATTTGTAATGCATGAATTATAGTTGCTAATTCTAAATTGTGAGTCGCATAATTTCGTTCATGTTCTTTCAATTTACGTGATTTGTAACAAATGATGTGTCCATCTTGTGTTATCACACCTCCTAATCCCACTTTACTCACATCTATTCAAAATGTAAAGTATTTATATGGATCTACTACTTTTAGGATAAGTGTTGTAGTTAACAGTCCTTTTAGATTATCAAAACTATCTTGACATTTTTGCAACCAATTAAACTGTATTCCCTTTTTGTAGTGATGTAATTGGATATGAAATTGTAAAAAATCCTTCGATAAAACTTTGGTAATAACCGGTAATCCCCATAAATGACCTTATGTCTCCTACATCTTTAGGAATAGGCCATTCCATAATGAATTTAATCTTTTCCAGGTCCATTGCAATAACATCTTTTGATATTATGTGCCCTAAATATTGTATCTGTCTTTGGTAGAAATCACACTTATCAAAATTAGCCTATAGCTTATGTTATCTTAAAGTTTTTAGAACTACTTTTAGATGCTCTTCATGTTCTTCTTCAGTTTTTGAATAAACTAAAAAAGACTAACACAAATTTATGCAGATATTGGTTGAATATACTATTCATCGGGCACATAAAGGTTTTTGGCGCATTAGTAAGTCCAAACAGGATAACTACAAATTCATAGTGTCCATAATCTGTTCTAAATGTATTTTTGTTTACATCTTCATCCTTTATCCTGACTTGGTGATAACCAGACCTCAAATCTAGCTTAGAGAATATCTTTTCTCCTCCAACCTGGTCAAAGAGATCGTTAATTATAGGTAAATGATACTTACTTTTAATCATCATTTTATTCAGTTGTTGAGAATCAATACACAGTCTCAAAGTTCCATATTTCTTTTTAACAAATAAAATTGGTGCTCCCTAGGGTGAAACACTTGGTCTCATATATTGTTTATCTAGTAGTTCTTGTAACTGAATATTTCAGTTATTTTAATTCAGGTATACTCATTCTATAAGTTGAATTGGACACCGAGGTAGATCTAGGTAGTAGATTGATAGAGAAATCTATCTCTCTCCTTGGAGGTATTTCCAGTATTTATTCTACAAATACATATCTGAACCCATGTAGGACTGCAAAGTCTTCTAATCTTTGTTTTTTTTCTTCCCCTAGGAGATTAGTTACTTGAGAAACATATACTTGGAAACACTTATTAATACATTTCTTAAATTGCATTGTTGATATTTTCCTCACAGAAACTAGTTTTGTGATTCCTTGTATCATTTTGACTGTATTACTTTCATCTTTATACAAAAATGAATTTTCGTAACAATTTAATATCACTTTATGTTTTTCTAACCAGTCCACTCCGACAATTATATCGTAAGACCCCAAAGGTAATATGTTCATACTTAACATTTTATTCTGACCATTTATACTCAGTTCAAAATCAGAAATGAAATTTGTTACCTTTATTTTGGTCCTTGTTGCTAGATGCACTAACCAAGATTTAGTAGGTTTTACCTTCTTTAACTTGTTCGATTCTACTAAAGCTAGAGTAATATAACTTAAACTAGTTCCTCAGTGAATTAGTATAGAAACATTGTTTCAATGAATTTTACCTTTAACTTCCACAATAGTGGATTGATGATCTCCATGTCTACCATCTAGAGTTGTATTGATCTTATGCACGCTTCTGCCAATGTCTCCAATTGTTGAAGCCTCTTGAAGATTATGGACTGAAGTTCTTCATAATGGGTTGAAGTGTGGACAATTTCTCCACAGGTGGGGTTGTCCACACTGCCAACATTTCAATATTTCTTTGGGGTTTTCCCCTACCTTCTTGAACACCATATTAACTGGTTTGTTTCCCACTTGAGTATTCTATGTATTAGAGTGATAATCCTTTCTCTGAAAACCCTTTTCCATGTTATGGAAAAGGGCTGGTTGGAAGCCTTTTCTTATATTGATTCATTTTATCATGTTTCTTGTCTTTTGATGCCTTGGGAATTTCAAATATTTGTTTTTACTGATCATAACACATTCAATCCTTTCTAAATACTTCATTTAAATACTTAGGATTATCAAATTCAATCCTGTCCTTGTAAGATTATGGTATATAACTTAAGAAACTTTGTATATTTACTTTATCTTCTTTGATGTAGGGTACAAACCTCAACATATCTAGGAATTTATTTATTAGATCATCCACAACCATTTTTCCTAGTCGTAGTTCGTAAAATTCCTTAGTTTTTCTTTTGTAATAACTTTATGATGTGTATGGATTCTTGAAATACTTTTTCGTTTTTCTTTCAACCCCTCTGCTAATTTCAGGTCTTGCCACCAGATACTTTCTTTTCCCTTTAAATTGTAGATGGTCATTCTAACTTTCATATTACTAGAGTAATTATAAATCTTAAAGTATTTCTTAATGTCTAAAAACCATGCTTCAACTTCCTCGCCAATCTTATATTTTCCATCAAAGATGGAGGGTTTAATATTTTTCAACTCACCTTCTAGGTGGTCCACTTGTTTTATTTTCCTTCCAATAGATTATTTTTTTTCTTTCATGTGTGTGTCTTCAGACGAACTACCCTCTTTTTCTTTGTCATGACTAGAGTTATTAGAGGAATTTTTGTTGATATCTTCTTCTCTTTCATTGTCTTTTGAACTCTTCTTTGTTACTATACTGCATAGAAGAATTTCATTTATTTCCAGCTGGTCTTTCTGTGCTTTCTTCAACTTTTTGTTTTTTTCTTTAAATACTCGTAATTCCACGATAAGGTTCATCATCATTTCCAAGACCTGGGTGGCTGAACTTGCTTCACTATTATGTTCTCGATCTCTAGGAAGTTCTTGGTTTTGATTCCCCTAAGGTCTGTCTCTTTCCTCATTCTGCACTGACATTTTCATAAAAGACAATTTTTTTTGTTTGTAACAGTAAATTATGTTTGTTAGATTTTTCCTTCAAAAAACAAAAACCACAATTCTGGTGTTTCCCCGAGGTCAAAGTGTTGTAACTCTGATACCATATGTAATGTACCCCAAATTTCATAAAAAAAAACAATTGTCTCGGAAGATAAAGTCTATTAATTCATCAAAATTGTTCGTGACACAGAAGGTAATCCATTATATATTTTTTCAACTATTGTACATGCATAACAATTTTACTCTACGATTACTACACATCCTAAAGGGTTGAAAAATATTTAAATCCAACCTATCTCTTACTATTATATTTCATCATAGCGTCGTTATTAGATTACAATCATACATCTTTTTGCATTGATGAATTAGCAGTTAGGTCTATCAAGGTCCATAGCTTAGGCATCAAGGTTACATTAACCATGCTATCCATATTAGAATAGGTAATAAGCTATGTTTTTAATTCATGTAATTGATTTAATCCATATCCATAATAGTTAAAACACTAGTGACCATAGGGTTGAACTAGGGGTCATAACCATCCAAGTCCAAAACCTACACACTAGGGTTTATAAAAATACATAACAATATACCACCTTACCATTGTATTAACGAACTATATTTCACAAGGCAAAACTATGATATGCATACAACAATGAAGTTATAACCCTCTGCAATACACTAACATAACCACCGATCCAAAGTTACACGTATATACATAGATTTTAAGTGGTTCGTAAAGACATAAATGAGGAGGATTCCAGGTCGGTCTGAACCTAGGCTATCATAACTATGGGAATTTATCCTAGCTCAGGTCAATTAATGGTGATAGACCACCTGTACTCTACAGGCCTCACATTAGGGGAAATCGCCCACTATGGGCTTGCCACTTCTACTAGTTTCACATGAAATGGTATGGGTGGCATACCTTTCAACCTTCTCCACTGCCGAGGGGGACGAGGTGCCATTACGCCCCTCACAATTGTTCCCTTACACTTTTTTACTGTGTCATTTAATCCCACGACTGATAGTATTGTTCGGCTTTGTGGAGGATGGTAGCATTGGGCTTCTAGTAGGGTTTCCACAGGAACATTAAGTAGTTATCCAAAAATTTTGTTCTCTATACCATGTATTCTTTGTGAAAAATAGTTCTCTATGCAATGCATTTGTTATGTGAGTGTTCTTTGTTCAAAGTATCCATTTTTCAATGCATTCTATGTGCAAGGTATTCTTTATGTGAACGTTCTCTATGCAATTTATTATTTATGCCAAAACAAAACGTTATATGTCAGGTGTAACACATTCTCTAAGTAATTCTTTCTCTATCTGGTATAATAGTATGTATGTGAGGTTCAAAGTCACATACTCTATGCTTTTATTTTTCTTTGAGGGTTGATATAATATGATGAATTGCACCTCCGTATTTTCATTCCAGATTCCACCGCGCTAAATATTTCATTTGTGTGTTTATCCATTTCATTTTATCATTCAATTTGATAGTGTGACTGTGTTTCTTCTACTGGCTACCATTCCTCAAACCCAAAATTCCTTGAGCTCCTCTTTAATATATTCGTACTCATAACTCATTGTTTTCAAAGGCTAAACCCTCCTTAAAATCCTCGTTTTGGTTTCAAGTCTATATAGAGGTCAATACCCCGCGACCCTTTTCTAGAGGTTATCGTGTAAGGAAAGTACTCTCTAGATACAGAGGCCTATCGGGAAGACCCTATGTAAGGTCATGGATGAATAGTATTATACTTGCATTCCATCATTCAGCTGAAATCTTCGGAGCTTAATACACTTACGGGATTAGTTATAGACTTCAATTAATTTTGAACTCTATATGCAATATTCATGATGATACTTTGTATTTTTTATAGGGCATGGTAAAATCCCTTATTCATTGAAATACCAGTAAAAACCATTTGTATGTATTCACTGGTTATAGAATTTTCACAAACCCCTCATCAGCGGCCTTTACTTGATCACTCATTTGATACAAATAAATCATTTACATAATTTAAGGTTCTCTTATGTTGGGCAACTATGTACTAACAAAAGAAAAGGTATCCATGTTTATTATCTGTTATACCCTAAGATTGTATTCATTTTCCACATCATATGTCAACAGTCTGAGGAAATATAATCGTAGGGTTTGAACATGTTTCTTCACTCTTAAACTTTAACATATGAATTTGGTTCTTACTGTAAAATAAAATTTATGCACTCAATTTTCATCCTTTGCACTTTTGTAAATGTTGCTTGGCTTAAAGTTATAGCTATGATCATTACCATATATAAAAGTATGAACATATCACATCTTGTGTGTCACTGTCATTACTTCTTAAATGATATTTTCTTTACTACAAGCATTTTCCTTGTTGAAAAATTTCATCTGTGTATTATGGAACCAAAGAATAGTTTTTTTTTAAATGTTATCTTCTCCACGGTAATTTCTTTTCGTTCTCTATCCCGCTGCATGGGGTTTGGGTAATTTCATCAAGGTAATATTTATTGGTTAATTGGTATTGTTTTAGTTTGTTATATACACCCCTATATTAAATCATTTAATGGGACGATCCTCCTCTTGATTACAGTTTGTATTTTGGTTAACTGTTCTCTATAATTTACAATGAAAGACGTGTACAAGGATGACAAACTACAAAACTCTGTTTTTTCTTTTAATTCTTTTACAAGTAAGTAAATTTTTCATGTATGTCCACTGATGATGGGTCCCTTCTATTGCGAGGGAACCCATCAAATGAGTTACACACTCACTCCCCTTATTGGGACTTGGGTCAACTGTTTCGCAAGGCAACGAGGGTACTCCGATATGAAATTGGGATCCAGATAAATATACTTTGACTCTTTTATTTATTTGATTCTTTAATGGTTTGTACATTAGTAAGTTAATAATGCTATTGTTTGGTTCTATTATAGGTTGGAAGAAGAGACAGTGCACTTGGTGAAGTAAGAGACATGTCCACAAAAGGTATTCGGGTTCCATATCTCTTCCACCAGTGCATGCACGCACTCACAGATAGTTTTATGTAGTCTTTTAAATCTTCATTTATACTAGCTATGGAGTTCTTGGGTCTATGGGAAGCCCAAACTGGAAAAAATAATGGTCAACGACCTATTGTCTATAATACATATATACACTTTATGTCCAGTATCCTTTGATCTACTATATTAGATATCTTTCTTTGATAATAGATAAAAGAATGTATTTGGGACTTTTATTCTTTATACTCAGCATAATAGCAAAAAATTCAATACAGTTTGTTTATACTTGTGTTTCTAAAGTATTTGATTATGTATAGGAATGAACAACAATCAAGAAAATAGATCTATCATGGCCAATAGGAACATATACTCAATATATATATATATGTGTGTGTGTGTGTGTGTGTGTGTGTGTGTGTGTGTGTGAAACCTTAATCACATATCTCTAAGCGTATTTTTACATAGTGGCAAGCCACAAAACTAACATGGCTATACAGTCTACTTAAAATAGATTTTCGTTATATGCATAAAATATAAATCCTATTATCAATGAGATAACATACACAATATTGCATCAACCATAAAAGAAACTAGTTGAGATACATATATGAATATTGATGTTGGGAAACAAATGGAACAACCATGTTCCACCCAATCGTAGAAACATGATATCCACGATCACTTGTCATGATCACCCCCTAGCCTGACCATGACTCCATAATGGCAAACTGTGTCGCACTCCTTAGCTACTGTCACTTTAAAAAAAATCATAAAAATGTTTGCATCACACCAGATGTGTTTATAACAAAAAAATATTTCTCAATCTCCAACATAATAAACAACTTCACGCCTCCCACATATGTTGTATTTATCTCATGCCTAGGTTTTTCCATTCCTTTCCCTCATTAGGGAAATTCACAACTTTACAAATCCCTGATTTTTAGGGGCTACTAGTGACCAAATTCAACTTTTTCCACTTGCAAAATAAGCTCTGAGTTAACTCAAAATTGTTCCCCACTCATGGAGTCGTAGTCATATATTTTTAACCTAGTTGTTCCATTTGTCTTCCAACATTTAATTTATCAAAAATTTTGTCTCATGCATGTGTCCATCAAAAGAGGATAGTTGGGAAAGTCAAAAATTTTCCCAATAGCCATAAAATAATAATTACAAAATACAAAATTATAGATTCGGATTTTCCATAAATGGAAACTTATTTCTAGATTCAGATTTTCCATAAATGGAAATTTATTTCTAAATTCGGATTTTCAATAAATGTATTTTTTTTTTCTAAATTCAACTTGGAATCTAATTTATAATAATTTGAGGATATCACAAAGAGAATATTTATTTTGGATTGGTTGTCAGACCGGTGGGCATACTCTCCAGGAGTGAGTTTTTACTGAGAGTTGTTACTTGGTGCGCTCAAAATTAGTCATAGGGCCCAAAGACTTCCTTTTCGGCCTATTGTTGGTAAACCTGGGAAGGGAAGTGCGACAGCTGAAGGAATATTGAGTAGAGAAGGGGCACACTTCCTTGTCTATGACATGTGCATGGGGAAAGAAGGATTGTGGGATAGTTGCAGTAGTGGGAACTTAGGACTGGGAAAATCTATTGAATTTCAGAACACAGCTTTTTGTCAGGAACCCTTTTTTCCCTAGTGGAGTTGTGCTCCATCTCGGGGTGACTTGTTGCTAAAATATTAATGAGAAAAACCATATATGGCTGGGAGGAACCTTTGACTCAATGCCACAGTTCGTTACCTTCATTTAAGATAAGTGTTCCTTATGTAATTGTCTTGGTTACTACATGGACTTTTTTCTATGTCTGACATTGGTTAAATTCTAGTACGTGTTGCATATAAGTATTTACTGTTATTTTTTTAATTATTGCATTCTCATGTAAGTATGGTGCTTATAGAATGTATTCATAGTTGCACATGGATATGACCAATTTGGTTATTCTTTCTTGATTAAGTAATCCATGTAGTTTTGGTTATCAGTCCACAAGAAAACGATGGAGTGGCGGATTGTGTAGGAAGGTAGCATGTGTACACTAAGAGACTAGAATTTGTGTGTGCAAACAGAGAATTAGATTTTACGCACAATGAAATCTAAGTTGACACATGATTTTTATAAGGTTGTGTGCGCAATTGCTTCTATTGTTATAAGTTGTGTGGTGTGACTCAAGTTCAAGTTGATCATGTTGCTTCAAGAGATACTGCACGGATTATGTTTAAAGTAAATTTTGCACATTGTACTTCTAAATTAATGTTGGTCAGTGGTATTTTGGAAATGTTATTGTTTGGTTGAATTAGTGCTCATGGAATTCAGGTTGTGTGATGTGGCCTAGCCTAGAGTGATTGGGTACATTACAAAATGATATCAAAGATTTTTCAAAGTGTTTTATGGAGTAGGATGGCCCTGCATCTATGGTTGGGGATGTTACAAATTGGTATCAGAGATATTCATTTCACACTAGGCTTGTATGGGCTAGATACTAGCATGAATATATGTGTGCGCTAAGAATTTGTGTCATGTAATGCAGAGTTGCATCTGCATAGTGATGCAGGAGCATCACTCTACCTCAGAACAACCTAGCTAATTAACATGCATGGTGTGCATTCAAGGAATTTGAGGCATCACCCTCTCATTTTTTCCTTGCGAATCCAAGGCGTGATCCAAGCATTAATTGAAGACAAGATGGAAAAGCCAAGTTGTTCTTTCGCACAAGATGGAGATAAGGTCGCTATTAATAGGCTGACAACAGAAGGGATCTGCATCTGATTTGGAGTAGATTTCCATCATTGTAATTTGTCCTTTTGATAGGTGTTTCGAATGGTGATTTGACACCACTAATTTAGCTTGCGAGGGAAGCTCATAGAGCCCCTCTTGTATAAATCTTTGTATTGTAAGCAAAGTAGAGGTTAGTTGATGGACTGTTAGATAGTCTGGATAGGTTAGATAGATCAGGCAGAGAAAACCCATAGAGACGAGACTCAATTGTAGCTCGAACTCCATATTTGTAATTTGGCATTCCACCATTAATAGAAAATGACAATTTTTCCTGTTTTAGATTTCTGTTCAATGGATGTTGTGTTATGAATTTATTTTACATGTTTGTGAATTGTATATGAATGTTAGAGATCATCTGTAGGGATAGAGACATAGTTTCCTATCCGAGACTGTGTTGAGTTAAGTCTAGTTCTCTAGGATAAGTGCAAGGAGTGTGGGACATAGTAGATAAATTATGTGATCCAAAGCAAGGAGTTTGTGTCTGAACTCAGTGGAGTCAGAAGAGAAGCTACCCGGAGGGAACACCGGATTTATTCACTAACTCATGGAGAAATTTCAAGGTGGTTAAGTTCCTTGAAAAGAGAGACTATGTGGGGAAAAACATAGTTCATAGTTACTGAACACTCTGGAATACTTTTCCAGAAGGGCATCGAGCCTGTGTGAGCATACACAAAATAAAAATAGTTGAAGGTGTTGGAGGATCCTAGAATTGTTAAATATTTTTGTGAAGGAAGCCTTTGCAAGAAGCACATCGACAAAGGAAAGGATATGCCTTAAACCTTTCCATAAGTCCGAGAGAGGACTTGTTGAGAAGTTGAGTCGAGTGTAAGTAGTGTTCCCAGGAACTATAATTTCATCTTACAAATCTCAGGAGAAAGAGAGAAAAGTTTCTAGGAGGGAACAAGGAAGTTCACAAAGGAACGTGACCTTGGAAGGTTTCCAAGTCAAGCAAAGTCACAGGAGAGTTGCACAGATTTTTGCAAGGAGTGCAAAAAGCCTTCGAGAACAAACTAAGTCTCGAAAGGTGAAAATTGCACTAAATGTGCAAAGGAGTCGAGGACTTTACAAATTCTCTAAGATGGACAAGTCACCCATCGTCGAGGAGAACATAGGTGGCAGGATATCGAGAATTTCAGGAGTAGGAGCTTCAGAAGGTTTGTCGAGAGAAAACAAGAGTCTTCACAAGGTCACAAAGAGAGAAGTAAATCTAGGCCGTTGGATTTCGAAGAGCACGTGGTAGAGAATAACGTATTTCGATGGAGGAACCCTTCAGATAAAAGTCATCAAGAAGTCCCGAAGAGCTGAGAACTGAAGTAAATATTAATCGTCCATCAATGAGGACATGTGGAGAGGGATAGACATTTCACTAATTCATAAGTTTGGAAAATCATATTCGAGAGGAAAAAGGACTCGTGAAGTCCAAAATCACTATTCAATCATAGTCATTGATCGCGAAGGGAACGTGGACTGTATATCTGGTCCTAGACTATTAGTTGATTTGGGAATTGGGGAAAGGGAAAAGAATCTCACCAAAATTCCGAAGCACAATATCACGAAGGAAGCTGGCCCATGGTCATAGTATGTGGTTACATCATAAAGAAAATCTAGCACAGGGGGATAGCATCAATGGCATTGGAGTTGAAAAGCGCAAGGAGAGGGTCCACAGGTGCCACATCGCAGGTGTCAAGGAAGAAAAAGGGCCTTTGTCAAGTTTAGATCAGTTCCATCGGGAGCCCAAAGAGCCATTTGTCTTGATGACTTGAACGATCCTATATTGGGAGGTCGTGCCATCCCAAAGGAGGGAAGGGTGTTGTCACCAAGAGTGGTATCAAATAATGTTTTGTCTATATATTGTAGACAGAGGAGATATCAGAGCTTGATTTCTCTCAGGTGGAGAGAAGGAGATACAAAGATAGTATTAGAGCATGTTTTGTCTGTAGATCATAGGCAAAGGTGATTCCAGAGCTTGATTTCTCTCAAGTGGAGAGAAATAGACAAAGGAGTTGGTGCAAAATTGATTTATGTAATTCAGGGAGACAGGGTGAGATTCTTTGTTGGAGCTATTGCAAGGCGTGCAACAGATGGTAAACAACCAGGTGGGTTGTAGACAAAGAAAGATGGCCATCAATTTTCATAAACATGGTTGAGGATAAGTCGACTCACAAAAGATCAAGGTGGATATGGAGAAGGAGCTCAGTGAAATTCAAGCACATGTGGAGGAGATAGCATTCAAGATGCAACAAGAGTCAAAGGTACACTGGAGGTACAAATGGCCTTTGAAGAGAACAGTCTGTTATCCTGTTCAAAATTTGTTGGCCAGGAGGCAACAACAGAGGTTAAAGAGGTGGCTGAGAGAGGCTTAATCTCTCAGTCATGAGGGAAAGAGATCTGGCAACATTCTGATAGATTGTCAGGTGGGCAATGAGAAGAGGTCACTGGATCTCATCAACTACCAAGTGGGTAGAAGAGACATCCCAGATTGGCAGGTGGGTAAGCGAGAAGAGATGAACTCAGTTGATATTTCATTAGCAGATGAAGAGGAGGCAGAAGAAGGACCTCACTCAGGTGGAGATTCATGTGGAACTACAAGCTACATGAACGAAGATGATGAGAAGTTAAAAACTTCCTTCATAGAGGAGAAGGATCAGAGGAATGTTCTGATCATTGGAGGAGTCAAGATGTTCCTACCAACCGATCAAGGAGAGGCTAGCATAGATGTTTCATATGCGACAGGAAGACAAACAATAAATATTGTCATGGGAGAATAGGAATAGATATTGATATCTGTCCCCATAGAAGAAGAATAGCATTTAGCAAATTTTCTTGATGTTTTCAGCAGGAATCTTAACAGGAGATGACTGTAGCACTAGGGTCTACAACAAAAGAAAAAGAAAACATCATAGACTTTTTTTATCTATGTGAATAATTTGAAGTTATTGAGAGGAGAGTGGAAATCCAAGGCATGCACATCCAACAGGATAAGTTGGTATCAGATGAAGGATTACACCAACATGAAGAACAATTGGAGGAAGCTGGAATGAGAACAGTGGAATGACAGCAACAAATCTATCAGGAGAAGTGGTAGTTGAGAAGCATTTCAGTGATGAGTAGCCTGCAGGAGTTTATACTATAGCAAAGTGGAAATCTAAGGCCACAAGGGAAGAAGATGTCTTGGGAAATCAGTGTGATTCACCCATATACAAGCAGTGAGTGCAGTGAGCTAGACTTCAATAGAAGGACCATCCCATGGAGCAGGTGGATAAGGTGATCGAGGGGATAAGAAAGCTAATGTCGGAGTCAAGAGAGGAATTGGTCAGCAAGAGGAAGCTGGAGGACAGAAAACCTACATGAGCAGCACGAAATATGAAGAAGCAGAAAAAACGGAGCAGAGGAGCCGAGAGACAACTCCAGGAGAAAGTTTGGGATCGAGGAGGACTTCAACCACATTGGAAAGATCACGAGTAGGAGCTCACGTGTTTTTCCTGTAGTGTACCTCAAATTTACCATAAAAAAAATAAAAATTCTATGACATAATTCAACTTCGTTTAAGCTTAGAGTTTAAGAGAAGGTAAGATTCAATTCAATCCATAAAAAAATCATTACACTGGTTTGGTTTACTTCGAATGGAAAGTTGTCAAAGTAATTCAGTTCTACACATTTCATTATGATTTTGATTGCAAGTTTGGATCTTCATGACTGCTAGAATAGTAGGTAATTTGACTGTCTGCTATGTGCACGTGTAAAGTCGATATTATCATTTTTACTGTAGGGAAATTTTCTTTAACTCTCTATTAACATCTGTACTTATTTCCACCTACAAGTAAGTATATACCCATATCTTTCTCTATATAATAATTTAGGTACTTGTCATGCCCCGTACATGGTGACCTGTAATATGAATGGTTATTATTATACTTCTATCCCAGATGAAGATCCTCCAACGTTTTCTACCAGTCCATACATTACAGTATTTGAGTTGTTCCTATAACAATAATTCCTACTATGTTCCTATATCTTTGTGAAGAAACAGAGGTCAATCGGGTTTCGGTGATCACAAATGTCGAACAAAAACGAAGGACCCTGTTGTTTGCCAAAATCCGAAATACAAAAAGACTGTGGGACAACACTTCGGGATTTCGGGGTTTGGGGTTTCGCGAGTACAAAAGACAAACATCAGCAAACACAACAACTCCCAAAAATGCGAAAAAGGAAAGGTAGGACTCGCATTTCGGGGTTTTGGGGTTCGGAACTTCGTGAGTTCCAGTGTCCAAACATCAACATAAACAAACTCCTGAAAAAGAGAAAAAGGAAAAGTGGGTCCCGTATTTCGGGATTTCGGGGTTCGGAACTTCGCGAGTTCCGGTGTACAAACATCAACATGAAAAAACTTCTGAAATGCGAAAGAAAATAAAGGTGATACCCATATTTTAGGATTTCAGGGTTCGAAACTTTGCGAGTTCCATAGCCAAACATCCAACGTACAATAATTCTCGAATTGCGAAAAAAAGAAAGGAACTAACATTTCAGGATTTCAGGATTCGGTGTTTCAGGGTTTCAAAATGCTAACAACAACACACAACAACTCCCGAATTCTGAAAGGTGAAGGGTGTGGTACCAACACTTTGGGATTTCAGGATTCATTGTTTCGGGGTTTCAAAATGCTAACAACAACACACAACAACTCCCGAATTCCTAAAGGTGAAGGGTGTGGGACCAACACTTCGGGATTTCAGGATTCGGGGTTTCAGGGTTTCGAAAAGCAAAGGAACTTCGTAAAAATGTAACCAACAAGTCCTGAATGCCAAAAATCACATTATTTTCATAATTATAAGATTTTTTCCTTGTACTGGTATTCTTACTTCCGTTCTGTGAAACAATAGGTGTAGAAGGATTCAATATCCGTTTACTTATCAGGATTCTAAAAATCTAACTTTTGAGTTTTATACGCATATAATCTATAAAAGGGGTACAATAAGGTAACAGGTTCTGTAAAAGGTAAATCCTATTATGTTCACTTAGAGCCTCTTTAAACAAGGCATTAAACGTCACCAGTACTAGATCTATGCATCTATGTAAATACATGAGTAAGAATATCATTCCATCAGAGTTTTGAAATTATAATTGATGATCCGAGGGATCTGAGTTTGGTTTCCAGGATTCCCAGAACTCTTTAACTTTCCAAATTTTTGTACATCTAGTATTTTGACTTTAGATTAAACCTAACCCATAGATGGACCGGCTTTATTAAACTCAACTTCTATAAAAATAAATTTGCCTAGCACTTCCAGATTTCGGGAGGGACCACTCTAGAGACTATGATTGTACATTTAATACCACGATAAATGTCATCCATTGAAAGAATTATTTCAAATTTATAAACAATTAGATGCATAATATCAGTTACACACAAAACATCCAAGAACAGAGAGGGAAAGGTTTACATTAATGCAATTAGATATAATCACACAAAAGATACCTACCATAAATCAAAACATAGCCAAGAATAGAGAGGGGTAGATCAACATATCTGAATCCAATTCGTGGGAAGACAAAGGGAACAACCACATTCCTCCCAACCGTAGAATAGGGCAGCCAAAGTCACTTGCCTGATTCACCCCCTAGCCTGAGCATGAATCCATGAGGGCGAACATGGAAACTCCTCCTCAACAATGTCCTTCAATTCCAACAATTATCCTCTTGCCTCACACTTACTCAGCATTGCTCATAACAGCAAGGAAAATCTGTTTCAGCAAGCTCCTCTTGCCTCACACTCAATCAGTAGTGTTCATAACAGCAGGAGAGCTCAAAAAAAATATTTCCCCGCATACTTGGCAGCGTCCTGCCTCCTCGCATATGCTATTTATCAATTTTTTCCCAGGTCTTTTCCCCTCCTTTGGGGATTTTCGCAGCTCTCTTAATCCTTGATTTTCAGGGGCTTCCAGTGGCCAAATCTCTGATTTTCCACTTCTCATAATCAGCCTAGAGGCAGTTCCAACATGTTCCCCACTCATGGAGTCATGGTCAGCTGATTTTAACATGGTTGTTCCATTTGTCCTCCTGCAATTAATATAGATATTATGTTGTGATACAAGTGTCATAGTCAAATATTTAGTTGAGTCCAAACATATCTCTTCCCAACAGTCACAATAATTAAATACAATTATTAAGTTCGAAATTCAGAATTGCCATAAATGGCAAAAATTTTCCAGATTCGAATTTGCCAAAAACGGAAATAAATTTCCAGCACATAAAAAATATTTTTATTTTGGGGGATGTCACATTTCCACTATGGATTATGATGCAGGAGCATTGCTCCACCTCAAGACATGGAAACTAATTAACACACATGGTGCGCATTCAAGGAAGGAGAGGCATTTCCCTCTCAAGTTTTCCTCAAGAATCCAAGGCGTGATCGAAGCATTTATTGAATACAAGATGGAAAATCCAAGTTGTGCTTTCGCACAAGCTAGAGATAAGGTCTCCATTAATAGGCTGACGACAAAAGGGATATGCATCCGATTTGGAGAAGATTTCCATCATTGTAATTTGGCCTTTCGATGGGTGTTTTCAATGGTGATTTGACACCACTAATTTATCTTGCGAGGGAATCTCATAGATCCCTTCTTGTATAAATCTTTGTATTGTAAGAAAAGTATAGGTTAGGTGGTGGAATGTTAGAAATTTTGGATAGGATAGATATATTAGGGGGAGAAAACTCAGAGAGCTGAGACTCAGTTGTAGCTCGGACTCCATCTTTGTAATTTGGCATTCCACCATTAATAGAAAACAACCGTTTTTCCTATTTTAGATATTTTTTCAATGGATGTTGTATTATGAATGTCTTTTACATGTTTTTGAATTGTAGATGAATGTTATAGATCGTCTGTAGGGATAGAGATATAGTTTCCTATCCGAGAGTGTGTTGAGTTAAGTATGGTTCTCTTAGCTAAGTGCAAGGAGTGCACAACAAAGTAGGGAAACTATGTGAGCTGATGCAAGGAGTGTGTGTCTGAACTCAGTGGAGTCAGAAGAGAATCTACCAGAAGGGCACACCATATTTATTCACTAACTCAGGGGAAATTTCAAGGTCGTTAAGTTCCTTGAAAAAAGAGACTATGTTGGTAAAAAAAGAGCTCATAGTTAATGAACACTCTGGAATACTCTGCCAAGAGGGCATCAAGAATGTGTGAGAATATACAGAACCAAAACCATTGAAGGTGTTGGAGGATCCATGAACTGTTGAATATTCTGGTGAATGAAGGCTTTGCAAGAATAACATCGATAAAAGAAAGGAGATTCCTTAAACCTTTCCATAAGGCCGAGAGAGGAGTCATCGAGAAGCTGAGTTGAGCACAAGGAGTGCACCTAGGAACTGTAAGTTCATCTTACAAATCTCAGGAGAAATAGAGAAAATTTTCCAAGAGGCCACAAGGAAGTTCCCAAAGGAGCATGATCTTGGAAGGTTTTCAAGCCGAGCAAATTCGCAGGAGATTTTCACAGATTTCTGCAAGGAGTGCAAAAATCGTTCGAGAATAGCCTAAGTCTATAAAGGTGAAAATTGTGCTAAGTGTGCAAAGGATTCGAGGAATTGTTGAAGTCCCGAAGATGGAGAAGTCATCCATCGTCGAGGACAATACAGGTGGAAGGAGATCAAGAAGTTCGGAAGAAGGAGCTTCATAAGGTTTGTCGGGATAAAACAAGAGTCTCCGCGAGGTTGCGAAGACCGAAGTAAATCTAGGTCATTGGATCTGGAAGAGAATGTGGCAGAAAGTCACGTATTTCAAAGGAGTAAACCTTCAGAGAAAATTTGACAAGAAGTATCGAAGAGATGAGAACTGAAGTAAATATTAGCTGTCCATCAACGAGGACATGTGGAGTGGGATTGACATTTCGTTGATTCAGAAGTCGAGAAAAGAAGATTCGAGAGGAGAAAGGACTCGTGAAGTCCAAACTCACAATTCAATCGTATCCATTGATCATGAAAGGAACGTGGACTGTAGATTTGGTCCCAATGAATTTGGCAATTTGGGAACCGGGGAAAGGGGAAAGTAGCTCGCGAAAATTTCAAAGAGAAAGATTGTGAAGGAAGATGGCCCATGTTAGTAGTCTGTGGTCACATCAGAAAGAAAATCTAGAGCGGGGAGCTAGCAATGTTGGCATTGTAGTTGAAAAGTGCAAGGAGAGGGTGTGGAGGTGGCACATTGTGGGTGTTGAGGAAGCAAAAGGGCCTGTGTCAAGTTGAGATCGGTTCCATCGAGAGCCCGATAAACCATTCGGTTTGACGACTTGAATGATCCTAGACTGGGAGATCGTGACAACCCAGAGGAGGGAAGGGTGTTGGCACCACATATAAAATTAATGGTGTGCAATATAGAGTTATGATGCATGCAAAGAGAAGTAATGTGTATGTGTGTGCATTAGAGATGGAATGTTAAAATCATTCAATAAATCTAAGGGAAGGATTCTGAAAAAATGGTGCAAATGTTTCATGTAGTTGTTACATGAAATCACCTAACAAATCTTGGTGTATTCACATTTTGCAAAATTATCAACAAATAGAGAAGGATAGAGTTAGTGTAGAACATCGAAAGCATGGAAGATGCACATAGGACTTATGGTCATGAGGATGAATTTGGGGATTGATAAGTCATTTTGGGTGTCTATGGTATAGAATCCAAGGGGGAGCGCATGAACTTGATAGAAACTATAAAAGTATTGCAGAAATATTTGCATAGTTACAAGGATGATAATGAAAGTCTTATGATAGCCAAGGTGCAACAAGATGACTCCAATGTAAAATTGATGTGGATCCTGGAAACCATAGAAAATAAGATGGAAAAGGAGATAGACTCAAGTATATCAGGAAGTCGTAGGTCTCGTGATGAGAAAATAAGATAATAAAAAAGTTACGGTAATAATTCTTTTAGCAAAGAGTACAATAGTTCAATTCCATATCCTATTAGATGACGTAAGAGAGGGACTAGGGTGGACGAGATACATGGAGAAATGAATAGGATCATGTCTCCTAACTTTTACAGGGAGCAAAAAAAGGATGAGGATGAAAAGACATGTTTGTTGGGTATGAGGAAGTACTTTCAGCTGCATAACTATTCTACGCAGGAAGAAGGGAGAATTGATATCTATGAGTTAAAGGGAAAGGAATCAATGTGGTGGGATCAATATGTGCAAGTGTAGCACATTGATGAGAAGAAATTTACTTGGAGAGAGTTCAAGAAGTATTTCAAAAATAAATACTTAACCAAGTGGTACTATGACAGGAAAATGGACTTCTTCGAACTCAAGCTTGGGACAATGACAATTGATACGAAATAATATTTTTAGAACTGATGAATTATGTGCCTTTTATCAAGGATGAACAAGTGAATATTTAGAGATATTTCAGTGGGTTTACCTCATTTATCAGTGAAAAGATATAGTATGATGACCCTAAGTCATTGGAAGAGACCATAAGGCACACAAAGTGTTTTTATGAGTAGAAAAAGGGAATACCTACCTTCCAAAAGGATTAGGAAGATAAGATTAAAAGTAAGGTGGAACAAAGGAAGAAGGGAGCTAAGCCACCATTTTTCAGAAATAGTGGTCAAGGATAGATGAATCTCTAGAAGCCCAGAATATTGGAGATAATGGGACAAAATTCATGGCAGCAACGTATATAGTGTTGGCATTGTGGTGGAAATTATATGCATTGATATTTCCCTAAAAGAGGTGATAAAGCGAGGAATATGCATAGTGTACAACAAGATACAAAAGTGGAGGACATGGGTAGAAATGTGCCAAGAATTTACACCACACTGAATAATAAGCAGGTTGAGTTTTTGTCACACGTGATTGAGGTGGAAGGTAAGATAGATGACCAACCCATTTTCATTTTAATAGACTCAGGCGCTAGTTATAGTTATCTCGATCCTACGAAGGTGGAAATATTTTATCTATCGATAATAAATCTTGCGAAACCTTGATTGGTGTTGTTAGATACAAGAAAAAAATGAAAAATCAATGAGATGGTTAAGGGATGTCCATTGGAGATGAGTTGATTGTGCACAAAGGTTGATTTGAATACTATACCTTTGGGCTTGTATGATTTCCTCATTGTATGGTTTGGTTGGATGAGCATCATGTTATAATGGATTGTTATAATAAGGAATTTACTTTCCTAGATTAGAAAGGAAATTTGAGATCATTTCAAGGAATTCTAAGTGTTGTGACTATCATAGAGATTTCATCATTGCAGTTGAAGAAAAATTATAGGAAATGATGTCAAGTATTCACAATACACATGGAAGAGGAACCTAATGATAAATTTCCAAGTGTGGAATATTGCGCAGTACTGAAAGAGGTTGAGGATGTCTTTAAAGAGATACTGGGATTACCTATGAAAATATATATTGAGTTTTATATTAATATGATGTTGGGAGTAGAACCTATATCCAAGGATCATTATAGGATGAGTACACCATATCTGAAGGAGTTGCAGATGCAACTTGAAGATATTTTAAAGAAGGGATATATACACCCAAGTGTGTCACCTTGGGATGCACTAGTTTTATTCTTGAAGAAGAATGATGTTATATTGAGACTTTGTATTCACTTCAGGCATTTGAACAAACTAATAGTAAAGAACACGTATCATTTTCCAAGGATAGATGACCCATTTTATTAGCTGAGAGGCACACATATATTTTCCAAGATAGATCTCATATCTAGGTATGACCAAGTGAGAATAAAAGAGGAAGATACCAGTAAGATGGCCTTTAGAACCAACTATGGTCATTACGAGTTTACAATGCTACCATTTTGGTTATCGAATGCACTAGTTATCTTCATGTGTTTAGATAAGTTTGTCATTGTGTTTTTGGATGATATTATTATTTACTGAAAGTACGAGGAAGAGCACGAGAAATAATTGAGGATGGAATTGTAGGTATTGAGGGAACATGAGCTTTATGGAAATTTGAGAAAGTGTTCCTTTTATCAGTTAAAGATTCACTATTTGGGTCATATTATTTAAGAAGAAGGGATAATTGTGGACACAACAAAGATAAAATCCATTGAGGAATGACCAACAACAAGAAATGTTGCATAAGTGAGATCATTTATGGGACTGGTAGGATACTACAATAGGTTTATTTAATGATTCTCACATATTTCACATCCAATCACATCCCTGCAAAAGAAAGGTGCACGATTTGAATGGAATCCAAATTGCGTAAGGAGTTTTTATCACTTAAAGAACTTGTTAACAAGTCCGCCAATTTTCAGAATTATAGATCTAGATGCAGACTTCGTTGTGTGCATGGATGCATGAAATGAAATAATATGTGGACTCTTGAGTTATAATGGATATGTGGTATGCTACGAATCAAGGAAGTTGACGGAACATAAAAAACTCTATGCCTTGCATGACTTGGAATTGGAAGCCATAGTGCATGCTTTGAAGATATGGTGTCATTATCTCATGGGTAAGAGATTTGAGATGAGAAATGACCATTGTGGTTTGAACTACTTTTTTGGAAAACCAAGTTTCAATGATAGTCAAAGTAGGTGTTTATATTTCCTCAATGACTATGACTTCGATATAAAGCATATCAAAGGAAAATAGAAAAAGGTGGTTGACGCACTCAACATGAGGATGCATGAAATGTATGTTATAACCATTAGCATGTACCATGCATATTTATGCAACATAATTTTGGAAGTTTCCAAATTAGATATGCACTATATGGATATACGTGCGACTTTACACCAAGGTATATCATAGCCAAAGTGATGCATCCCCCCTCCCCTCCTGGGGGTTCTGTGACCTCCCAGTCTAGGATATTTCAATCTATAGAGTCAGATCAACTCTTTGGGCCCTTGATTGGACCTAAATAAACTTGTATAGGCCCACTTTTCTTCTAAGGCTCAGGTCCTGTGGAACCCACAGGTCCTTTCTCTAATGCTCTTAGCACTTTTCAATTTGTGAGTGCTATCTCCTTCTACTAGGACCCTTCCTACATGTGACCTTGGGCTATGAATTCACGTACTACGTGATTGAGGAGTGACCAAAGTGTTTTGAGACCACACCTCTTTTCTCCCCGCAATTCACCTCCATCCTCTACGTATCCCTTTAGCAATACTGTGGTTTCAATTGCGGCATGCTCTAAGAAATTTAAAGTCTGAGCACTTTCTTTCCCCGTAATTAAGTATGATCGTTGATCTTCAATATCAAGCGATGCCTCTTGATCACCAACTACAATCTGTCTCTTCTTTCCTTCCTTCTCTCTAGATCACAAGTTTGCATATCCTTACGATCTATCGATGCGTGTCCCTTTCAAATCAACGGTCATGATTTTCTTCACAATTCAAGTTTAATAGGTTTCAACTCTCAAACCTTGCTCCTCCACAGTGTCTATCTTTTGAAGTGGAAGATATGCTAACACATGTCCTTAGAAAATAGATGGTTCAAATGAAATCCTTCTCCCTGCCTTCGATAATTCTTGTTCAACACCCTCCACCTTCTTTCGGAGTGGCCTTCTCCACAATGGAATATCTTTTTCCATGTTTCCTCCTCAAATCGAAGGCCCTAGTCCACTTCAAGACTTCAGACTTTGGAAATTTCAGATCTCAACTTTTCCACGCCAAATTTTTCCCAGAGAATTTCACCTAGAGTACACGATCTATTGATACGTTCCTCCCATAGATCGACAGTCCCCAACTACTTTGGCTATTCGAGCTTCAGGAGTTTCAACACTCCACCTTCACTTCCACATAGAGCTCACGATCCATCAATGCGTTTCCTTCTAGATCTGACAGTCTAGATTCACTTCGTCTCTTCGGGCTTTGGGAGTTTCAAACTACTGCACACTCGTTCCTCCCGGAGTGATTTCACCCGAAATTCATAGATTTTTGTTGCGTGACCCTCTGGATCTAACGACCATGATTCACTCCGGCTATTCATGCTTCAGGAGTTTCAACTCCTCCTCACTTGTTTCCTTCTGAAGTGATTTCACCTGAAAAAGATGGATTTACGCCATGTTCCCTTCGCAACGGACGATTGCGATTTACTTCGGCCTTTGGGACTTCAGGAATTTGTCACACTCCACACTTGAAATCCTCTGAACTAACTTTCCTTGAAGTTTCATATATCCTGACATGATTCTCCTCCCGATCAATGATCTGGATCTACTTTCGCTCTTCAGCGATTCCACTCTCTCTTTGACCATAAACTTTTGAAGTGTTCTCACTCTGGAGTTGTGGATATTATTCCACCTGTCCCTCTGGATGATGAACGATCCCTAATCACTTCAGGACTTCGATACTTTGGCAAGTCTTCTCTCCTGTGCACACAAAAGGTTTAGGCCCATGCACTTTACTTGGATCAGGCGACTGTCAATCCTTTGTGCTCAAATCCGACGAATGGGATCTGTTTCCTCCTCAACGCTCACCTTTTCTCTCCTAGACCCTATATAATGATCCAGACTTCTTCCAATGACATATTCGATGGTTGTTGTCGCTCCTTCTCCTGAAATTTTTGTTTCTTTCGACTTGGAAGAGTTTGTAAGTTTTCAAATAATTTGGCCTTTGAACTTTCTCCTACAAACCTAGTTATCTTGGGTCTGGCCTTCGCTTCTTGGGATGTTATCCCTCCTAAGATTTTTGACTCTGAATAAGTCTATCTCTGCTCATTCTTTCCTCCATCTCTTCTGATATTTTGAACTAACTCAGAAATCCAAAGGGGCTTAGCCCTTCCACTTCCTTTCAAAGGAACACTTTGTGTCCTCCTAGAAACATCCTTCTCAATGCACACCTTGCAAATCTCTTTCTTACTGAGTGTTCAGTAACTTTGTCTCTTTGTACCTTCTCTTGATAGTCCCTCCTCCAAGGTATTAAGTAACCTTGAGGTTCCTCTTGAGTTTTATGATTCCTCTGGTGTGTCCTCCCGACACGTTCTTCTCTAACTTGAAAGAGTTCATATTCACACTCCTTTCGTTGTTTATAGAACCTCCAATGTTCCGTTGTTCACTCCTCTCGCGGCCTAAAAAACCCAAAATGATATTTTGAACCTAGCAAAGATAAATAAATTTATCTTCCTACTTCATATGAAACCTATCATCCATCTACAACATACATAAACACACAGATATCATTCATCGAACACATATAACACACAAAAAGTTCATATGCAGGAAAAACTACTTTTATTTCTATTAATATGAATATATGTTTACAAATATGTATCAAGACTGGACTATCATTGAGTCTTAGTTCTTTCTCCTATTCCTATTCCTGAGATTTCAATCTTCTCAGGATCTTTCTCTCAGAATCCTCCTCCTAACTATCATCTCTCTCTCTCTCTCAAGAGACCTCCTCAATCTTATCCTATGTACCACCCTAGTGCCTTCATTGTCTCAGTTAAGGCACCTTATCCCTACGACTTCTTACAATGAATGAATATTCAGGCCTGCTTACATTCAACCATTAAGGCGACCCTATCCACTACTTGTACAAAGTTATGGCTTGACTTTATTCATCCTTACAACATAAATTCATATAGGATCATATTTTAATTTTTAAAATGGGAGGGTCGATGCCTCTCCCTTTCTCCAATGTGCACCTATGTGCTGGCTTGCTAGTGCATTTGCTAATGTGGAAGGATTCTCATGCATCATACTCCATTGTTGTGGAGAATTCATGAGGTCCTTCTCATGAGCTCCCCATCTCTGTTGAAATCCTCCTGGATCCCAAACTTCTCCTTGGATTTGTACTCTTTCTCCTCTACTTTGATGATGTTGTTGTTGTTTCTTCTTTCCTGTTGCTCTTGAAATCTTCTTTCTGATCAACTTCTCTCTTCTAACTACTTCTGTTGCTGACTTCACCATCATCCCTCTTATCACCTCTATCACCCTGTCCATTTGCTCCAATGGATGGCTCTTCTTTTGCAGTTTGTTTGGCTTCAACTATTATTCCTCATACACATCAAAGGGAAAATCATGTTGATCCCCCATGTCATTTTCTTCTTTTGTGACATTATCTTTCCACCCTACTACAGAATCTAGCTCTATAGTCTCATCATTGAGCTACTACTCAGCTTCCTCCTCGCATAGATTAGCTTCTGTCATCCCCTCTTGCGCTGGTTCAACTCTAACTTCCTCCAGTTTCTCCTTGGGCTAGTATGCTCCTTCACTTGTCTCCAACCTGATTTGTTGGATGTGTTGGCTTTGCACTATCACCCTTCTCTTTAGGGCTTACAATTCTTCATACAACTTAGAAAAATCCATGGTGTCTTCTTCATACAATGTTATAATGAACGGGCCAGATTTACCATGAAATTACAATATACATTTACAAGGCAATTTTTCTCGCAGGGGCCCGCTTGCCCCTGTACCCCGTAGAGGGGGAAACCTCCCTCTACACTTCCCCGCATGGAAGAGTGTACATTCTTCTAGGGTGTAAATTCTTCATGGGATATAAACACGACTAAAAACAAAAACCTCTGAATCTGGAAGATAATCAGGAAACACAACCAACAACATATGCTAGCCTCTTCTTGGCTGCTTGGTAGGAATATTTTGATTCCCCCAATTATCATATTATACCTC
>JASDQU010240738.1:40188-56029 GCA_032191745.1 Picea mariana
ATAGTTCCTCCATCTGCAATCATTACTTGAAACTTTGGTGCTAGATATACAAAGCAATTGAGAGCTTTGGCTAATTTATGGTGAATGAAATTATGAGTACTCCTAGAATCAATTAGGACTATTACCTTTTTCTTTTTGTTGTATCCTTCGATCTTGACGGTTTGAGGAGAGATAATTCCAACCAATTCATTACACGATATCGTGGGAGTCAACTCTTCAGTCGAAATTGCTTCTATGTTTTCATCTTGAGATGGTTCTTGTTCTTGTTCTTATTCCTTTTCACAATCTATGTAGAATAATTTCTTCTAACCACACTTATGTCCCTTACTGTACTTTCTATCACAATTAAAGCATAAACCTTTTTCTTTTCTTTCCTTCAATTGTTGAGGTGTCAACCTTGTACGTTGAGGTGTTTTAGAAGAACGAGCATTGTTCTCTCTATAGATGTTAGGATTGGTCCTTCTAGTAGCCATAGCCATATTTTTACTTTCAACATTTCTTGCCACCTTAAATATATCCTCCAATGATTTGGGTTCCCAAAAGCGAATCTCATGTTGAATGTTATCCTTTAAAGTTCCTATGAATACATCAATCAAGTTGTCATCTCGAATATCTATTACCTTTATATTCAATCTTTGGAGGTTCTCAATGTGCTCAGTAGCTGAACCCTTTTGTTTGAGATTTATCAATTCGCTAAAGAAAGTATTGGTCCTTGTATCCTCATAGTGTGCTATCATTTCTTCTGTGAAAATTGTCCAAGTGATAATGTGATTTGTGAGAACAAATCCATTGAAACGATACAAATTGATTGGGTTCTAAATATAAAGAAGCAATTCATACCTTTTGTGTATTCGACACATTATGTAGATCAAAGAATTTTTCCATCTGAAGTATCCATGTGATTGGGTCCTTGCCATCAAACTTCCTCATATCAATCTTAGGAACATGGTTGGTATTCAACCCAAAGTTGGAGTTTCTCCATTCTTGATTCACCTTCCTTGTGTCCTCATCATGAATTTCATGGGATGCATTTTCACTTTCAGGTGTCTTCTGTGTTATGAATTTTTTCAATACTTCCATGATCTCCTCTTTTAAACCACCCATCATAGTATTTATTGCCTCCAACTTAGCTTCCATATCTTGTAGTTCATATTTTGTTACTATCTTCTTTTGTAAATTATTTATGTCCCTATGTATTTCTTCACCTTCATAAAGAGTCCAAGTAGGATCGTATGGAGGCTTATTTGGTGTAGAAGTTCCCTTTTTGGGTGGCATGTTGGCCAGGTATCACTTTTGAACCTTGATTTTGAGGTGGTTTTGCTAGACAATCTTCCTTCTGTTGTATGTCCCATGTTTCATCCCTTCTGGTTATAAAGATTTCTTTTATGTAGTCCTCTAATATTTATTCTCTGCAATGCCATAGTTCGAATCAAAATTGGATGTGCCAAGTGGAATTTATCGTAACTTCCCCACAACTTTTTGATTTTTGGCCTTTCTAGTAGATCTCACTTGTATAGCGTGCCCTGCACAAAATAATTGATATAAAATTTGGCAACTCGTATCATAAATACTACAAACTATCCACTATCCAATGCAATCAGTCTCACTCAATTTGGATACTCTAGGAATAAGTTATGATTGTTTTACTTGGAACACCTTCTTGAGACTAGTCAATAAGACTAGTTAGATACCCTATCTTACACAAGGTGTATATACAAATGTAAGCTGACCCAGAAGATGAAATTTTTTCCACAGATAGCTTACCCATTTCTGTGAATATCCTCCGGAGTTTAGGGTCTGAAACATTATAGAAACAAATTTATAGCGAAAATTCCTCAATGACTCAATTAAAAATGATTCGAGAACCCTATCGTTCATATGTTGTATCTCCTAAAGTATAAGGCCTCAGGAGCTTAAAGTTTATCCCAACATACCTTAATCCGTCTACTAAATATCCTCCAAGATGTTTCTTCTGAAACGTTGTAGAAACAAATTTATAGCAAAAATTCCAAGGTGTCTTAGATGTAGCAGTGAAACCCCTAGACCTTGAGCTCTGATACCATATGTTAAGAACCAAATATATATATAGCATAGAAAAACCTCAGAATAAGTACTCAATGCCTTGAAGAAGAGATGATTTAAGATAATAAGCCTCTTTGAAGGGGAAACCTCCTTTTACCTCACATAAATGTTAGTACAAGATGAGTCTAAATGAAAATATCTCCTTGGTATATATAGGAGACTAGGAAGTATAATTACAACTAATGGAATAAATATGACATAAATAAAATAACATTACTAATGTAATATGCCCCAACTAAGGGGTAATGAGCCAATATTAGGGCTTAACAAACTTTCCCTCATTTTTTTTCCATTGATCTGATCTTTTTAGGTATTCTACATAATTTATGATTAGAGATTTAATTCTATCCTCAATATTGCTTTCTGATTTGTTGATAATTACTTCATATAACTCATCAGTTCTCTGATTTAGTGCATCTTCAAGTTCATTTTTCTTTCCTTTGACGTGTTGTATTTAAAAATAGAACTTTCTTAGTAAGGCCAACCACCTCTCATGTATTGCATTGAGATCATGTTGACTAAACAAGTGTTACACACCACTGTTATCTATTAGAAATAGAAATTTCCTTCCCATTAAAAAATGATGTCACATTTTTAATGCATGAATTACAACTGCTAATTCTAGATCATGAGTTATGCAGTTTCGTTTCTTTCATGTTCCTTTAATTTTCATGATTTGTAGCAAATGACATCTCTATCTTGTGTCAACACTCCACCTAATCCTTCTTTACTTGCATCCATACAAGCCGTAAAATATTTATAAGGGTCAACCACTTTAAGTATTGTTGTTGTAGTTAATAAACCTTTCAGTTTATCAAAACTCCCTTGGCACTTTTGAGACCAAATAAATTTTGTTCCCTTTTCCTGCAATGATGTAATAGAAAAGGAGATTTTGGAAAACCCTTATATAAACCTTCGGTAATAATTGGTCATCTCCACGAATGATCATATGTATGCTACATATTTAGGAATAGGCCATTCCATAATTTCTTTTATTTTTTGAGGGTCCACTACAATACCACCTTCCTATATAACATGTCCTAAATATTGTATCTTCTTTTGATAAAACTTGCATTTATCAAACTTAGCATATAATTTATGCTCTCTTAGAGTCTGTAAAACTTATTTCAAATGTTTTTCCTATTCTTCTTCATTTTTTGAATAGATTAATATATCATCAATAAAAATCAGTACAAATTTATCCAAATACTGGCTAGATATATTGTTCATCAAGAACATAAAAGTTGTTGGTGCATTAATAAGTCCAAATGGAATGAATACAAATTCATAATTTCTATAACACGTTATAAACATTGTTTTGCTTATGTCTTCGTACTTTATCCAAATCTGGTGATAAACAGATCAAGTCTAGTTTAGAGAACATTTTTTCTCCTCCAACTTGGTCAAACAAATTGTTGATCCTAGGTAGAGGGTATTTGTTTTTAATCTAATTGACGATAATCAAAACATAATATTAGCATCCAATATTTAATTTTAACAAATAATATTGGTGCTCCCCACGATGATACACTTGGTCTGATGTATTCCTTCTCTGATAGTTCGTGTAATTGAATTTTTAATTATGTTAACTCGGGAACACTCATACTGTAAGGTGCCTTTGATAATGGGGAAGATTGAGGTACTAGATCAATAGAGAAATCTATTTCTCTCCTTGGTGGTAGTTATAGTATCTCTTTTATGAATACATATTTAAATCCCTGAAGAACTACAAAGTTTTCCAAACTTGGTTTTCTTTCTCTCTCTAGCATATTTGTTAATTGAATAGCATATATTTTGCAACCTTTACTAACACACTTTTTGAATTGCATTGTTGATATTTGTATAACATAAACTGATTTTTTTATTCCTTGTACTATTCTTGATTTATTGTTTTCATCCTTGTATACAAATGACTTTTCATAATATCACTTTGTGCTTTTCCAACCAATCCATTCCAATAATTATGTCATATCACCCTAAAGGTAATACATTCATATTTATCTTTGTATTCTGACCACTTATACTTAGTTCACAATCATAAATAAATTATGGTACCTTTCTTTTTGTCCTTGTTTCTAAATTTACTAACTAGGATTTAACATGTTTTACCTTCTTTATCTTATTTGAGTTTATTAAAGTTGGTGAAATAAAAATTAAACTAGTTCCTGAGTCAATTAAAATAGATACTTTGTTGTTATCAGTTTCACCTTCAATTTCCACAATATTGGATTGAAGACCCCGGCTAACAGAGGAAGCTGACTACGCGGAATGAAAGAGCCCTTCCTCACTGACAATTTCCTGCCTTTGAACTACTTTCTTAATCTTTCACGGAGGATCACACTAAGCGGGTAAGTTCAATAGAAGAGATCGACCCGATGGATGACCAGTATCAAATCGAGCTACTTGCCTACCATCCAAACCTGCATTGATTCTATGAATTATTTTTCCAATATCTCCAATTGTTAAAATTTCCTGTATGTTCTGAATAGTTTTATTTGCAGCATTATTGTAGGGACAATTTCCCAACAAATGTGGTTCACTACATCGCCAACATTTTGGGTTCTCTAGGATTATGATTTTCTTTCTTGAATCCTAAATTGTCTGACTTAATTCCTTGTAACTTTGGCACATTTATGTTGTTTTCTTAATGTCCTCTATTGATATTTCAAAATGGTGAAGTTTTGAAACCTTTTTCCTCTGATTTAACTTTTCTTGTTTCTTTTTTTTCCATGCTTTTGGATTTTCAGATTGTTGTTTGTATTTTTTTTTTGGGTACAGTGAATAATATTTGTATAGATATTATACTATCATGTCATATTTGTTCGCAAGGAAAATAAATAAATAAATTCTGGTACTTTTCCTTTTACATTTTACAGGCTTATCTCTTGATCCTTTTAGTCGAACTAGACCATCGTTCGAGAGTTAGCCTGAGTTCTCTTTAAAGAGGATTTTGAAAACATACAGTTCGTTTCTCTGTTTTGTATATACATGTAATATGAAAAGGTATTGATGTTGGATTAAACATTCTCATGTCCATGATACTTCTCTCTTTTGCGACACATGGTAAAACCTGTCGTTGGGTTAGTCTTAAAGATAGACTTCAAATCTATTTGTAAAATATGGAAGCGGTTGCATCACTATGANATGACAATATAAAATACAGGACAACTGACTTCGACCAGAGTTCACTCCACTTCATGAGATAAGTACTTCAAAATTTATTTACCTGAAGTTTCCTATGTATTATTCTAAAATGTTGACTTGAAATTCTCACGTGAGTTTCCATTGTATTGCAGGTGAGGAGAAGGAGTGCATCACCACTTCCCTTTGCCGAAAAGGTACTCGTGTTCCTTTTCTGGGAACGCATGTCCTAAATCCGAGAAACTTTGTAATTGTTTAATCTGTATTGTTCCACTCTGCGTCTGTTGAACTCTATGATTTCATTAAAGATGTTTTAAATTCACATTTAAAAGATTTCTTATCTGGGAATTAGCATATAACTTCATTCTTATTCCAAAAGGAATATGAATTGGTACCTAGCAATACTCTGTAATTAAATTTATCTTATTACTAAAACAAGTAATTTCCTTCATCGCCATATTTCAAAAATATTGTAGCTACATTATAGATATAACAGAAGAATGTATTTTATACTCCAATTTTCTTTTAACATAAGTTGCATTCTACTTTTCTTCCTAAATCATTTATATGATTTAATAATAACAAAAATTCATTATTATAAGTCATATAACAACAATCAAAATATACATAATTATTGACACAGTTAGTGTATAATTTTGATCCAATTCAATAAAATATTGATCATAAATAGACTTCACTTAATCTAATCGTTTTACTTTTTTTTCATCAAAATGAAATCACCAAAAATTATTACTTTCAAACACCCCCTTTCATTTATACTTTATAAGGAAATTCGGTATACAATATCCAACACAGATTTACTAGACTTATATCATTGTTGATTCTATTTCACACTAGATGATAATCAATTATGTAATTTCATATATATATATCAAATTTAAATATTTTTTTTCTATAATGATCTTGAATTAAAATAAACTAAATATTGTCTTTAGAGGGAGCAGTTCAATTGACAAGTGTCTTTTCAGAGGGAGCAGTTCAATTGACAAGTGTCCTGAAAATGAAGTTCTATGAAATTTCGAGTTCAACTCTCTCCGACTTACGAAAAACACACCTCCCATGCGACTAAATATTCTGTATTGGAGAGAATTATGACCGATGGAACGGTCCAAAAACTCACCAATAATCAGGTGCATTAATATATTTACTTGAAATGTTTAAAGCACAAACTAAATACTAGAACTAGATAGCGGTCGTGGGTAGTATAACTGCAATTACCATTATTAATCAACTAGTTAAGGAGAAGCATAAACACACTTCTACATATCAATCTCTATCATTCCTTCTACTGGTTAATCAACGATATTGTTAGAGTGAAGGATGTGTCTATTGGAAGCTAAAACAATGTCAATCTCCTTCTATTAATCAAGTTTTTCATTCAAGTGAGATTCCTAAATATGCCATGATTAAAGGAGAAAATCATCTACCAACAAAGAGATGAGCAACCAAAACTTAATGCTAGGAAGGGATGATTAAGGTGAATCTGGCTGTAAGGTAGAGATTTGGGTGACCAACAAAAGATTAAAACTCCAACGATTTAGTAGTGCAGAAACATCCATGACAAAAATACAATATCACTTGCAAAATTGTTAAGGAAAAACAAATCGTTATTACAACCAAAAATTTTCAGAGGCGAAACTACTAATATTCTGTCCATTACAATAAATTTATATTTACAAATTCAAGAATATAATGCCTTAGTGCACTCATTCGATCCTTATAATAAGAAAACAGTTCACATAAATTATAATATGGACATCTCGATTAATTCTTGTTTCTTCCATACTTGAATAACATTATATATGATTACAAAATCACTATTAATATATTACATATAAATTCAGGAAGATGGGTGTCTAATTTGCTTGTTTTATGAGAAAAAATTATATTTTCACAAGTTCTTCAACTTGCAGTAAATATTTAGTATTTCATTTTATAGTAAAAATAAAACATGATTTTGTTATCTTTCTATTCAGACTTTTTTTTATTGAGATTTGATATGTCAATTTGGAAATTGTTTGATAATATGTTCCTTAAAAATGAAGGGAATGATAATGACTTATGTTTCCCTCCAACAATGTATCTATTATTAAACTTTTGTTTTTGACAAACAAAATATACTGCAACAATCTACAAAGGCTCTATTTTTTTATGACTATAGGTTTCAATCTAACGGATGAATATTATAATTTCTATAATTTTTTTAAGTTGACCAATCTCAAAAATTTGCATATTTTAAACACTTGTTTTCCCACACCTTTTATCTATATTATTTTTTACTTAAAAGTAAAATCTAAAAATATCCTTTTGAAGAGAACACTTCAATGATTTTGAATATAATTTTTCCATAACTTTTCAATGTGTATTTTTATAGGTATGGATATTGCATTTCACTCAATCATAGTGGATTTTTTATAAAATTAAATAAAATTAGATAAAAACAATGAAAATGAAAACAAAGTATATCCATTGAAAGTAGATTCAATTTTGCAAATGATGGCATCAATTATGAAACTAAATTCTAAATATTTGTAGGAGTTCGCAACCTCCAAATTTCAAGTAATCTTGAGGGAAATCTTAGGTTCCTGCAAAATATTCCATTTGCAGGTTTTCGACAACAATCTTTCAGTCGAAAACTATTTTTTTCAACCAAAATATATTTCTATAACGAAAACCATAAAAATAAATGGATTCCTCACCTTTTGGCCAAAAATCAGTTTTCCAGTTGAAAGGTGGGTGATGGAATTCCGTCGATCGGGAAAAAATGAAAGGACATGTGGTTTCGTTTCAGTTGGAGTGAAATCATATAAATATGATTTTGGCTGAACAAGTTTTACACAATTCACTATGTAGTTCTTCCCCAATTCGAGGATGACATGTTGGTGAAACATTAATGACAAACACTATCAATGGATGGGAGGAACATCTGAGTCAAGGCCAAAGTTGGTGACGTTTATCTAAGATAAGTGTTCCTTATGTATTTGTCTTGGTTACTACATCCAATTTTGTTTATTTTTGACACAACCAAGGAAGAAAGGGTTCCTAACAACAAGATGTTTTCTAAAGCTGAATAAATTTTCTCAGTCCTAAGTTCCCACTGTTGCATCTATCCCACAATCCCTCATTTCCCACACACATGTCACACCTAAGGAAGCGTGATCCTTCTATGCTCAACAATCCTTCAACTTCCCCACTTCCCTTCCGAGGGTTATGAGAAATGGGCTAAACAAGAAGTCTTTGAGCCCTATGACTAATTATCAATGCACCAGGTAACAACTCTTAGCAAAAACTCTCTCCTTGAAAGTATACCATGGGTCCGAGAACCACTTGACAACAACCAGTATGTCACCTAGAGAGACTAGTCATGGCATGTCAACCAAACTGTTAAGCCCTAATATTGGCTCATTACCCCTTAATTGGGGCATATTAGATTAGTAATGTTATTTTATTTATGTCAGCTTTAGGCCATTAGTTGTAATTATACCTCCTAGTCTCCTATATATACCAAGGAGACATTTTCATTTTGAATCATCTTGTACTTGAACATTTAAGTGGGGTAAAAGGAGGTTGCCCCCTCGAAGAGGCTTATTATATGAAATTCTCTCTTTTTCAAGGCGTTGAGTGCTCTTTTTGAAGATTTTCTATGCTATATTGATATTTGGTTCTTAACATATGGTATCAGAGCTCAAGGTCTTGGGGTTTCGCTGCTACATCTGAGAGACTCATATAGCTTGTAGTCCCTTGTTAAATTAAGATTGTGTTGGGTTGTAAAACTTTGTGTGTTGGTCAGCTTGTGTTGGGCGGGAGGTGGACACCCCTAGGTAGCCTTAGGAGTTATGTTTGTGTGTGATTTTAGTGTAAAGAATCTAGTGTCATATCAAGAGTCTCGGGCCCTTTGAAGGCAGGGTTTCCACTCTTGCGACACACCTGATGGATATTACTTGTTTCTGCCTGAGCAGTCGACCAAGAGCCTATCTGACCTTCTCTCTCTCTGGAGCAGAGAACTAAGATTAAACGCCCTTCTTTCTTGTGCAGAAATAGTAAGATCTACTACCATGGATTCTTCCCTCTGTGTTCGTACTGGGCACAACCTAGTATGTCTTTAGATGTTGCATTGTGCGCCCTATGTACTTGGTCGTTATTGTTGCAGCTACCTGTAGTGCGCCTTATGTCTTGGGTCGTTCATTGCATGCAGCTCTTGTTGTGCGTCATGTCTCCTTATTGTTATCCTTGTGGTTGCATCTTGTTAGTCGTCGGGTGGTGACGTAGAGTCATGTGTGTCTATTCCTTTCTACCTGCGTGCACACACATTTAAAAAAAAAAAAAAAAAAAAAAAACTTGCATCTGTTGTCAGAGTCGTTGTCGTAACAAGGAGGGTTCTTACATATGGTATCAGAGCCGGTTCGACCTGCAACTTGGGATTCACTACAGATTTTGTTGACATGATTAGATTGATTATACTATTGCTGATCGAGTTGATTGTGTGCGTGCAGGTAATCATGGTTAGAGGACGCCGCAGAGGCAAACGACGGGGTGCTAGGGGAGGAGGCGTGATGCCTCCAGTAGGATCCACGCCTGAGGGGTCTAACCCCTAGGGAGGTGAGCAGGGTCTCGGACAGGAGCAAATAGAAGTTGGTGATGTTATTGGGATGATGAGATCCTTTCAACGCATGTCCAAGGCTTTGATAAGCCGATTGGACAGAGATGAGGCCAGGGCGACGGAACCCCCTGAGGTTCCATTGCATGCACCGACTGTTACAGGTAGCATTCACCGTGAACTCGAGAAGGTAAAATTTCCCGAGTTATTTGGTGCCCCAGATGGCGTAGCCGCTAAGGCATGGTTGGAGAATATGGCGACGTGCTTCACACTTCGCGATTATACCTCCAACATGAAGTTTCGCCTGGCGATCTTTCAACTGAAGGGGAGTGCTCTTCTATGGTGGAAGACACTCCTGCCATAGCTGAACATGGCCGTTGAAGATGTGTCATGGGAACTGTTTGAGGAATGGTTCCGAGAGAGGTACCTTTCAGAGGAATTCATTGAGCATCAGCTCAATGAGTTCAATGCATTACGAAAGGGAGGTCGTACGATGCCCGAGTACGAGGCACGTTTTATGGAGCTGCTCTGGTATGCTCTACACCTCAACACTAAGAAGCTCAAGCTCAATCGGTTCGTGTTTGGCCTTAACGACAGCCTGCGTGCGAAGGTTAGGATCTTGATGCCTCAAATCTTGCACAACGTTGTCCAAAAGGCCCTCATAGCAGAGGAGGAGCTTATCATTGGGGGTCAAACCAAGACTCCAGCGAGACCCACAGGGCAGAGTTTAGCTGGTACGTCACAGCATCAGACACCAGCAAGACATACGCCGGGACATCGTGGCTTCCAGAGGGGATCCACTTTCTACACCCCAACAACCGTCGCCTCAGCAGTGGACACCTTATCGAGGACCACAACACCAGCAGCAGCGTCACCCGCAGCAGTAGCAGTTTAGGCATGTTCAGCAGAACAGACCTGATTTCCAGGTCAGTGGGCCGTCCTCTTCTACTTCGGGCACCAGGACTACTGGGCTGAAGAAGGGGTGTTGGATGTGTGGGGAGCCACACTACCAGCACGACTGTCCTGTGGAGAGGACCAGGGCATCCGGATTAGCCGGACCCACTACCGTGGGAGATATGGGAAAGGCCCATCGGATTCATGCAGTGGTGAATAACCACCAGGCAGAGCACCAGTCGACGGTGCTCAAGACGACAGGTACTGTCGCTGACCAGACCCTTAGTATTTTGATAGACCCAGGAGCTACTGAGAGTTTCATTTCTGGTGCAGCGCTAAAAAGGATTAAGGTAAAGGCAGTCGAACATGATGAGTTTAGCTTCGTAGAGATGGCTTCGGGAGCGAAACAAAAGGTTGGAGGAAAGGTTATGGGCTATTCCCTTAACCTGGGAGAGTTTGTCACGAAGGTCAACTTGTATGTCACGATCTTAGGATCTTATGACGTCGTGATCGGTATGGATTGGTTGGAAACACATGAGGCGATACTCAACTGTAAGACAAAACGGTTGAGCTTGGTTGATGACGAAGGACAGGGACGTGTGATTGTAGGAAGGAACCAGGGAGTTTCCCTATGGTTCGTCTCTTCCTTACAGTTACGGAAGAGTATGCGCAAGGGGTGCAAACTTTATGCAATCCTTGCTCTAAAGGAGAAGGGAGTAGCGGAAGACCTAGAACACCTTCCGGTGGTGAAGGAGTTTGCGGACGTATTTCCAGAGGAGTTGCTTGGGATGACGCCGGAAAGGGAACTGGAGTTTACCATAGACCTGAAACTGGGAACCGAACCAATAGCAAGAATGCCTTATCGAATGTCGACCCCGGAGTTGCAAGAGTTGAAAATGCAACTAAAGGAGTTGTTGGACCTGGGACTAATACGTCCTAGTGTGTCACTGTGGGGTGCACCAGTTATTTTCATACGAAAGAAGGATGGGTCATGGAGGCTTTGCATTGAATACCATCAACTAAACAAGGCTACAATCAAGAATCAGTATCCCTTACCAAAAATTGATGATCTGTTCGATCAAATGAAGGGTACGACAGTGTTCTCCAAGATCGATTTGTGATCCGGGTATCACCAGTTACGGATCAAAGAGGATGACATCCCTAAGACCGCCTTTAAGACGATATTTGGACATTACGAGTTTAGTATTCTACCGTTTGGACTGACAAACGCCCCCGGGGTGTTCATGAGTTTGATGAATGGGGTGTTCCACAAGTACTTAGACAAGTTCGTCCAAGTATTCATTGACGATATTTTGATCTAGTCTCGGACGACGGAGGAGCATGATGAGCACTTGTGCTTGGTACTACAATGTTTACGAGAACACAAATTGTATGGGAAGTTGTCCAAATGCTGCTCTTTTTATCAATCGAGGATTCACTACTTAGGGCATGTCATCTCCGGCAAAGGTATCGCCGTGGATCTAGCCAAGGTTGAGGCTATTATGGAATGGCCTGCGTCGATGAATGTCACAAAAGTGCGTAGTTTTATGGGATTAGCAGGATACTATCGACGGTTTTTCGAGGGTTTTTTGAAGATAGCAAATCCAATCACAGAATTGCAGAAGAAAAACAAGAAGTTTGTTTGGACAGAGAAATGCGCGGAAGCATTTCGGAGGCTTAAAGAGTTGTTGAAAACCGTGCCGATACTAAAGGTCCCTGACATGGACGCAGACTTCTTGGTATGCACTAACACATCCAAGGAAGGTTTAGGCGGAGTCTTGATGCAGGACGGTCGAGTGATTGCTTACATTTCGAGGAAGCTGAGAAGGCATGAGGAGAACTACGCAACGCACGACTTGGAGTTATTATCCATCATTTATGCCTTGAAGGTTTGGAGACACTACCTTGTTGGACAAAAATTTGAATTAAAGACTGATAATTGTGGGTTGCAACACATTTTCATGCAAGGCGACCTGAACGCGCGACAACGGTGTTGGTCGGAATTGCTTAGCGAGTACGACTTTGAGATTACTTACATAAGGGGAACAATCAACCGAGTGGCAGATGCTTTGAGTCGGAGGCCATGCATCTTTTCGGTGATACCTCTTTAGACAAATCTACGTGAGAAGATTCTCACCTTACAGCGTGATGATGACTGGTACATAGAAGTCAAGGATTTTATCGGACAAAACACAATGATGGTACCACGATATGAGGGATATTCATTGGATAATGATGGGTTATTGAGGTTTAGAGGTCAGATTTACATACTACCTAACAACGAGTTGAGGATGTTAATCCTGAGTGAGGCTCATAGAGCAGTTTACATGGCTCACCCAGGAGTTACGAAGATGAGGGCAGAGCTTAAACCCTTATTCTTCTTGAAGGGAATGAAGGCCAACATAGTCAACTTTGTGGCTAGATGTCTAGAGTGTCAGCAGGTAAAGGCTGAACATAGACACCCGGTAGGTTTACTTCAACCAAATGCCATTTCGGAATCAAAATGGGAAGTTATTTCGATGGATTTTATTGTTGGATTACCACTGATGGCCAGGTGACACGACTCGATTTTTGTAGTAGTAGACAATCTGACGAAGAGTGCTCACTTTATTCCGGTGCGTAAGACGTATCAGGCACCTGACATAGTGAGAGTTTTCATCAGTGAGATTGTGAGGTTGCATGGTGTGCCTAAAAAGATTATATCCAATCGAGGATCGGTGTTTACTGGATGATTTTGGACAAGTTTCCAAGAGGCCTTGGTAACCCAAATTAACTTTAGTACTGCATATCACCCAGAGACGGACGGACAGACATAACGTACGAACCAAACCTTGGAAGACATGTTGCACATGTACGTGATGGACCAACAAAAACGTTGGGAGGAATTCTTGCCTCTAGTAGAGTTCACTTATAACAATAGTTACCAGAGCACCATTAGGATGGCGCCTTTTGAGTTCCTTTATGGGCGACCATGTCAGACGCCCTTGAGTTGGGATCGGCTTGAGGATAGGGTCCTGGTGGGACCAGAAGAGATCCAAGAAATTGAAGAGTAGATGCAAACCATAAGACAAAGGATTAAAGAAGCGCAGGATCGACAAAAGAGTTATGCCGATGCGCACCGAGTCGACCATAGTTATGAGGTTGCCGACCGAGTTTTCTTGTGGGTTAAATCGCATAAGAGTTCGATCAAGTTTGGAAAGGGAGCTAAACTCTCTCCTAGGTTCGTGGGACCTTTCGAGATTGTGGAGAGAAAGGGGCCCGTGGCCTATCGACTAGCCTTGCCTGATTCTTTGAGGCGTATGCACGATGTTTTTCATCTATCTGTTTTGAGACATTATATTAGTGATCCTACACACGTGATTGACCTGAGTTACTTGCAAGTATCGGACGAGGGAGCACTCATGGCTAATCTGGTCCGCATCTTAGATCATCGCGTTCTACAGTTACGACGTCGAACGATAGATCAGGTCAAGGTCTAGTGGGACAGTTATAGTCTGCACTCGGTGACCTGGGAGGACGCATATGATATGCGCCAACAGTTTCCATTTTTGTTTGATAGATAAACTTATGATACTGTGGTACTTATGATACTGTGGTACTTTTATTTCGGCATTATACTGAGAACTTCGGGACGAAGTTTAGACCAAGAGGGGGTGTATGTAACATCCCACTCTGGCGCACTGAGAAAACTTATTTTTGAGGACACTTGCTCGCAAGTGATCTGGACCTTTGTGATGTTAAACCATTTATACTTGGTTATGATGCGATTGACAGATGACATGATGTTTTACTAGTTTTGATTGACACAGGTGCTGCTGACTCTGTTTTGTTGAGTGTGCAGGGTTTCTGAACTTGAGGATGCAGAGGCATTGGTAGAACCCCCTTGGACTCTGGACTAAGTCAGAGAATTTTCTTTTGGGTTGATATATTTACTGTGATGTTTCATTGATTTGATGATTTGATGTTGACATTGCTGACATGATTGTTGATGATGCAGGCTGACGATATATTGCCGACCAGATTCACATATGGAGTAAAGGGGCCACACACGATTTCCAGAGAGGTTGAGGGAGAGGGGTGGACAGCAGCCCTGCCACCGCCTACTAGCACTCCCGCCGTGGCTCGAACTGTAGGTTAACAATTACCTAGTTCGAGAGGATCCACGATGCCGTGAGGGAAGAATGCGACAGTCGCTCACGATGATTCTAAGGGGTGTGCAATAAGGCTGGGGCCTTATTCCTTAGAACCCTTAGTCTCCCACAAGTTCACCTAGCGGAGTGTTGACCCCAGGGGTTATATATGTCTACCAATCAGTCCAGTTGGCGAGTGGCACCCTTGGAGCACGTGGTGCATCCTGAAGGGAATGTCGCACAAAAGAAACACAAGAAGCGAGTGGAACCCTTGGAGCACATGGTGCATCCTGAAGGGCACGTCGTGCAAAGGAAACGAACGAGGCGAGTGGCACCCTTGGAGCACGTGGTGCGTCCTGAAGGGCACATCGCATTAATGTGGATGAAGGAGTTAGCCTAAATAGCCCTAAGACATCAACACCTGAATAAATCCTTAAACAATTCCCCTAACCAAGCATCGCCAGTTCAGAATTTGAGCCCTTTGTCAAAAAAAAAAAACATAATTCAAGACTATACATTAAATATTCATTACCCCTATGATTTGTAACCTCCACCTAATCCAACGAGTTTTCTTCCTTAATTAAATACATAAAACAATTCCTCCTTTAATTGAATTCATAAAGTAATTCCTTCCTTAATTGCATACATAAGGCCTTTCCTCTTTCCCAGTAATAAGCTTGATAATTTATCTTTTAGTGAAGGTACTACTTCGCCCTAACATAATAATCAAAGCTTAACAATCTCCTAATAACATTGCCATGATATTCCAGCTCACAATAGCTCTTCCATTCAATTAACTTTAGAAATTCATTTCCTACTAGCTAGCTCTAACAATACAAGTGCTAATAATAAAATTAAACAAAAAAAAACAAAACCCACTTAAGCTTATGTGAGTCTTCATAAAGTGTGTAGGGTAAAATAAAGAGATTAAGAATTTAATTCAAATAGGTGGTTGTAAATTTGAAAAGAAGAATTT